>CM019695.1:39401221-39422729 GCA_009760885.1 Achatina immaculata
GTAAAACATGTTGTGAAGTCAGCAAACAGTAAAACATATTGTGAAGTCAGCAAACAGTAAAATATATTGTGAAGTTACCAAACAGTAAAATATGTTGTGAAATCAGCAAACAGTGAAACATGTTGTAAAGTCAGCAAACATTAAAACATGTTATGAAGTCAGCAAACAGTAAAACATATTGTGAAGTCAACAAACGGTAAAATATGTTGTGAAGTCAGCAAACAGTTAAACATGTTGTGAAGTCAACACATATGTTTGAGGATTTTAAAAGGGTTCTAAAACTATGTGACAGGATAAGCAAGTATGGCAATATCTTAACCGTATTATTTTATTTTCAAAAACAGGCCGACCACGGGAAACTCTAAAGAGGACATTGTTAAGAGAGACCAAATTAACAGGCATAAAATCCTTTGATGAGGTTGAAAAGCTCGCCGTAAACAGGAAAACTTGGCGAACTACCTTCAAGCACTATGTGACATTTTATGGGTTACCCAAATTAAATAGTTTTGGAAACTTTATAAATTCTGAAAGTGAACTACGTGGAATTTTTTTTATCTGAAACTCAAAGAATAGAGAGACAATGGAAAATACCTTAAGGAAAGATATAAGAGTTTTGATCTGGTGTAGAATGTAAGCTGATCTGAATTGGTGTAGAATGTAAGTTGAGCTGAGTTGGTGTAGAATGTAAGCTGAGCTGAGTTGATGTAGAATGTAAACTGAGCTGAGTTAATGTAGAATGTAAACTGAGATGAGTTGATGTAGAATGTAATTTGGCTGAGTTGGTGTAGAATGTAAGCTGAGCTGAGTTCGTGTAGAATGTAAGCTGAGCTGAGTTGATGTAGAATGTATGCTGAGCTAGTGTATAATATAAGCTGAGTTGAGCTGGTGTAGAATGTAAGCTTACTTAAGGTGGTGTAGATTGTAAGCTGAGACGAGTTTGTATATGATGTAATGTGAGATGAGCTGGTTTACAATGTAAGCTGAGCTTATGTAGAATTTAAGCTGAGCTGAGTTTATGCAGAATGTAAGCTGAGCTGAGTTGGTGTAGAATATTAGCTAAGTTGAACTGCTGTAGAATGTGAGCTGAGCACTATTGATGTAGAATGTAATCTTAGCTGGTGTAGAATGTAAGCTGAGCAGAGTTAATATGGAAAGTAAGCTGAGCTGAGTTGGTGTAGAATGTAAGATGAGCTGGTGTAAAATGTAAACTTTGCTGAGCTGGTGTAGAATGTAAGCTGAGCAGGGTTATTGTAGAATGTAAGCTGAGCTGATGTAGTATGTAAGCTTTGCTGAGCTGGTGTAGAATGTAATCTGAGATGGTATAGAATGTAAGCTGAGCTGAGTTGGTGTAGAATGTAAGCTGAGCTGCTGTAGAATGAAAGTTGAGCTGCATGGTGTAGAATGTAAGCTGAACTGTATTGGTGTAGAATGTAAGCTGAGCTGTGTTGGTGTAGAATGTAAGCTGAACTGAGTTGGTGTAGAATGTAAACTGAGCCTAGTTGATGTAGAATGTAAACTAAGCAGAGTTGATGTAGAATGTAAAATAAGCTGAGTTGATGTAGAATATAAGCTGAGTTGAGTTGGTGTAGAATATAAGCAGAGCTGAGCTGGTGTAGAATATAAGCTGAGCTGAGTTGGTGTAGAATGTAAGCTAAGCTGACTCAACCGGCCACGGCTTACGTTATAATTGTGAAGAGACTGTCAGAGCTGATGTCGAGATGGCCTGCTTGGACACTTGTATAATAAGAAACAAACTTATTAAGAACTTTTTGCATATTACGAAGAGAAAATAGTTCGTTGTATGTTCAAATATAAGGATGTTGTAGAGTTATGTCAGTTATCCCTTGCATCATCTGTGTTAACTGACATTATTATAGAAAGCATAACGAATAACAACAGATAGACTGGCT
The DNA here is from genome assembly GCA_009760885.1 of Achatina immaculata. NCBI lineage: Eukaryota > Metazoa > Mollusca > Gastropoda > Stylommatophora > Achatinidae > Lissachatina > Lissachatina immaculata. The sequence continues at coordinate 39,403,132 of CM019695.1, forward strand.
GAGACAAACAGTTGGTACAACACACGACACAGTTGTACGAGCACGATTCTCTGCAGGTTCACAGATCCATCAACTCTGGCATTAATTTTGTACCAGGCCGTGCATGTGTCAGGGGAAATGAAAGAGAAGATCAGCTTCCGCCTCAACATTCATGGAAGATGGTCGATACACTCTATATACAGATCGGCTGGCTACTCAACGTTCATGGAAGATGGTCGATACACTCTATATACAGATCGGCTGCTACTCAACGTTCATGGAAGATGGTCGATACACTCTATATACAGATCAGTTGGCTACTCAACTTTCATGGAATGTCGATACACTCTATATACAGATCAGTTGACGACTCAACGTTCATGGAAGATGGTCGATACACTCTATTTAGATCAGTTGACGACTCGACGTTCATGGAAGATGGTCGATACACTATATATACAGATCAGTTGGATACTCAAAGCTCATGGAAGATGAACGATATACTCACTCTGCACACACATAGGTTCTTTATTTTTTAAATCCTTAATACAAGTTGAGAACTTCAGGCTTGTGTGCCAAAACTGACATATTCGAGAATTTTTGTGGCAAGGAGAACTTCCCAATTGTTCACACTTCAAATATAGAGTACAAATTTAAGTAGCCACAAAATAACTTTAAAAAAATTTAGCCAATTTTAGAACACGCACACAGAAAGGTTCGCCAGGCATGTCTTACTGAATTTATCAAGACGTAACAAGTATCACGTGTTGTAATCAAGGCTAAAATAGGCTTTATCTTTATTTTACATCTTTCACCTTGACTTCTGATATCTTGCACTTTCGAGGCGCAACATGTTTGCAAATACTGGCATTATATCTGAGCACTGGCAAGAGGACCTTTGTCCTGGGGCCCCTCTTCTAAGAAAGCATATTTTCTTCCAAGACCTCTCTTCTATGAAACCATACTTTTTCCCAGGGTTCATCTTCTATGAAAGCATTTTTTGTTCCAGTAACTTTCTTCTGTAAAAGAATATTATTTTCAGGACCTCTCTTCTATGAATGTATATTTTGTTCCAAGACTTATCTTCTATGAAAGCATATTTTGTTCTAGGACCTTTCTTCCATGAAAGAATATTCTTTTCAGGACCTATCTTCTATGAAAGTATATTTTGTTCCAATACATATCTTATATGAAAGTATATTTTGTTCCAGGACATATCTTCTATGAAAGCATATTTTGTTCCAGGACATATCTTCTATGAAAGCATATTTTGTTCCAGGATATATCTTCTATGAAAGCATATTTTGTTCCAGGACATATCTTCTATGAAAGCATATTCTTTTCAGGACCTCTCTTCAACGAAAGTATATTTTATCCCAAGTTTTTGTTCTATTTATTTTGTCCTATAATTTCTTTTCTATAAATGTATATTTTGTCCTAGGATTTATTTTCTATAAATTTATATTTTGTCCTAGGATTTCTTTTCCAGAAAAATATATTTTGTTCTTGGATTTCTTTGTTAGAAAAGTATATTTTGTCCTAGGATTTATATTATATAAAACTATATTTTTCACTGACATGGAATCCTCAAGGAAATAGAAAACTAGGAAGACTTAGACTTACATGGTGAGGAGAAATTATGTCAGTGCTCAGAGACAAGGGGAGAATGAAGAGAATAATTCCAAGAACATTGACGACTGGAGAGCTTTTATCCGTGCCCTATATTCTCAAAGGAGCGAAATCATCATCATCATCATCATCATCATTATCATCATCATCATCATGATGTTTTGTCCTAGGATTTCTCTTGTATGAAAACATAATTGTATCCTGACATTAATTATTATGAAATTATAATTTGTGGTACGAGTGACTTGAATAATTTCTATTCTTCTTTGGTGTTTCTTTTTGCAACGTATAAAGTGTTTAGTAAAATATTTCTCTTTGTTCTAACACTTTAGATCTGCAATATAGAGCTGATAGTGAGCTTTGCTCTCGAGGATAATCTGCTGCTCATCTTACCAGAGTTTAAGATTCTAATCTGCTGCTCATCTTACTAGAGTTTAAGATTCTAATCTGCTTCTCATCTTACCAGAGTTTAAGATTCTAATCTGCTGCTCATCTTACTAGAGTTTAAGATTCTAATCTGCTTCTCATCTTACCAGAGTTTAAGATTCTAATCTGCTTCTCATCTTACCAGAGTTTAAGATTCTAATCTGCTTCTCATCTTACCAGAGTTTAAGATTCTAATCTGCTGCTCATCTTACCAGAGTTTAAGATTCTAATCTGCTTCTCATCTTACCAGAGTTCAAGATTCTAATCTGCTGATCATCTTACCAGAGTTCTAGATTCTAATCTGCTGATCATCTTACCAGAGTTCTAGATTCCACCTTTCTCCTGTTATTTTTATTCTCTCACGTCAGAAGTGCCTCATCTGTATTAGTCCAGGCTAAACATAAACATTGTAGGCTAGACATAAATATTGTAGGATAAACATAAACATTGTAGGCTAAACATAAATATTGTAGGCTAAACATAAATACTGCAGGCTAAACATAAACACTGTAGACTAAACATAAATATTGTAGGCTAAACATAAACATTGTGGACTAAACATAAACATTGTAGGCTTTACATAAACACTGTAGACTAAACATAAATATTGTAAAATAAACATAAATATTGTAGACAAAACATAAACATTGTAGACTAAACATAAACACTGTAGACTAAACATAAACATTGTAGACTAAACATAAACATTGTAAAATAAACATAAACCTTGTAGACTAAACATAAACATTGTAGGCTAAACATAAACTTTGTAAAATAAACATAAAACTTGTAGACTAAACATAAACATTGCAGACTAAACATAAACCTTGTAGGCTAAACATAAATATTGTATTCTCTATTAATTTATCCTGCATAAACGTGCTTGCTAAACGTGTACTGTTGTGACGTCATATTTTATCTTCAACCCTCTCGTCTCCAGCGGGAACCCCCAACCCCTACCCCCACCCCCAGCCAAGCTTTCTGTGACAAAATTATGATTATTTTTCAGCTTCCTACATTAACGTAACATCTAAAACTGATTCTAAACTTGCTATGCATGAAAGTAGGTTCTACATTTGCTGTGAATGAAAGAAGGCTATAAACTTGCTGTGAGTGAAAGGAAGCTATAAACTTGCTGTGAATGAAAGGAAGCTATAAACTTGCTGTGAATGAAAGGAAGCTATAAACTTGCTGTGAATGAAAGGAAGCTATAAACTTGCTGTGAATGAAAGAAGGTTATAAACTTGCTGTGAATGAAAGGAAGCTATAAACTTGTTGTGAATGAAAGAAGGCTATAAACTTGCTGTGAATGAAAGGAAGCTATAAACGTGCTGTGAATGACGGCTCTAGACTTGTTGTGAATGAAAAGGAGGCTCTAAACAGAACTAAAAAGACTAAAAAGAATTGAGATATAAAGATGTTTGTCATCCACGAGGAGTCACAAGATCTGGCAAGAACTGATGAGAGGCCAAATCTCGCGGAATGCGATTCTGTACTGAAGCATCAGCATTTCAAGAGGTAGCAAGGACCATTCGTGCAGAAAAAAACCTCAAGCAGTGAGAGCAGCCTAGATCATGCAACACAAACACTGCTTGTGCTTAATGTGGACGATTATGCGGATCCAATTTTAGTAGAATCAACCGTGAGAGGAGCTCTACAGGAGGATGACGCTTAGATAGTTTTACATCTGTCTCCTTAAAAAACTGTCTTATACAACACATTGCCACGACTGGTACCCAAAGACTCAGCTACTGTTTTTGTGTTTCTGTTGGTTTCTATTTTTTTTTGTGGGGGGGGGGGAGGGGAGAGGGGCAAGCTGAAGCATCTTTCAGCAGGGGAGGGGAGGGTATTTGACCTCACTTTTAGTGTTTCCACAGTCACACAGATAATATGTTTACGACCTGCTCAGGGCTCAATAATAATAATAATAATAATAATAGCATCAATAATAATAATAATAATAAGTCGCCTAATTTTCAGATATTTACGAGAAAAATAATAATTACTGTCTCCGCTTCATAGCTCCACTCTTTCGAAACACTTCTTAGATTAATAAATCCCTGACAAATCTTAATTCTGTAAGACTATAATGATGACAGTCATTTATAAAACATTGAGTATAACTAAGCTTATATCAGTAACAATGACTATAATGGATGCAAAGGACTGAATGACTAAAAATAACAAACAGACAAAAATGACTTTGTGAAGTTTATTTGTAGATTGAGGAAAAAAACAAAAGAAAAGCAAAACTCATTCGAAGCTGAAAGTAACCAAACTAAATGAACAGAAAATCAGTATTCATGAACACTTCCTTCGGCATACACAAATTCATGTCACATTAGTTGGTTAAAGTCATATCATGCGTAAAAATTAAAGAAATAATAATGTTTGAAGTAATTATACTTACTTATATCATACAGAAAAAGGTCTCAGTGAACAGTGAATCTGATATTATCTAGTTTTTAAACAAAAAGTATTAAACAAAAAAGCAGTATAAAACAATATATAAAAATAAGGTCAAAATATTGAGGTGGCTTATAAGTAATTCTTCATGTAACTTAAATGGTTAAAACAGCAATTTTTATATCCAGTGTCAGTAATAACGAATAAAATTTACTTTGTGTGTGGCTTTGATTTACAGCAATTTGTGTGAGGCTTTGATTTATAACAATTTGTGTGAGGCTTTGATTTATAACAATTTGTGTGTGGCTTTGATTTATAACAATTTGTGTGAGGCTTTGATTTATAACAATTTGTGTGTGGCTTTGATTTATAACAATTTGTGTGTGGCTTTGATTTATAACAATTTGTGTGAGGCTTTGATTTATAACAATTTGTGTGAGGCTTTGATTTATAACAATTTGTGTGAGGCTTTGATTTATAACAATATAATACATTATGTTATCAAACATTTATGTGCACGTCGCACAAATGTATTTCTAAAACTATTGCTTTTCTTAATTTTAACCGCCGTTAATAATGTACAATATCTTTGAAAACATAACTTTAAACCAGCCTCGTTCTTATCTGTGTGTTTGTGTATATAGTGGGAATTCACATTTATATGAAAAAATTATGGAAAATTTGTTTATGTATATTTTTGCTAATGCTGGAAATAAGTGTCAACAACTTAAGATTCGAAACAAAATAATCATTACCCATAATTCATTTCCGGATGAATTTCATACATCGAGGTTCCAGTTTATGTTCATTCTCGTATATGCCTGCAGAGAACGTGTGTCAAGTGTACAGTCATTGTTTGGTGTGTGTTTGCCTGCATAGCACGTGTGTTAAGTGTACAGTTATTGTGTTGTGTGTGTTTGCCTGCATAGCACGTGTGTCAAGTGTACAGTTATTGTGTTGTGTGTGTATGCCTGTATAGAACGTGTGTCAAGTGTACAATCATTCTGTCTTTTTTTCACCTGAACAGAAATGTGCCATCAGTAGTTGTACACAGAGATGTGTGTAGATATTAAGTGAGTGTTAAAGCACCAACAGATATGTACCGAGTGCAAGGACCATAATAATAAACAAAACTTCTACTTTGAGCATAAAAGTTTCATGCAAGCTTCAGTGTGCCCATGTCTTCCTGAATACTGCTTCTCTCTCTCTCTCTCTCTCTCTCTCTCTCTCTCTCTCTCTCTCTCTCTCTCAGTCATAGTTTTCATTCTCGTGGGAAATGTTTCTTTTCTTTCTCTCTCAAAAATAAAATTACAGTTAGACAAATGTTAAACTGCCTGCATTATTGAAAGATTATTGTGCTTGTAGAAGGAAAGTAGTAAGATGATTTAATAAAGAAAAAAATCACATTTTTTCATTTATTCGTGGTTATTCCTAGACACAGGATCTCTTAATTACCAGCAGCAGTCCCTTGTATGTCTGTCTTGTCTTTATCGAGTGATTCGTGTCTTTCCACTTATTTCATGACCACGTGTAAAACCTGATTTCTAACCACCACAAAGTCATCGAGCTCTAGTATATTTGTTAAGTCTAAATACTTAAGATTTCTGTCAGTTTCACCTACTTATGTAAGCCAGTCAGTCTGACTCGTGATGCCTGATCATAATACCTTTATCTACTTATATAAGCCTGTTAGTCTGATGTGTGATGCTTGATCATAATACCTTCATCTACTTATATAAGCCTGTTAGTCTGATGTGTGATACCTGATCATAATACCTTCATCTACTTATATAAGCCTGTTAGTCTGATGTGTGATGCCTGATCATAATACCTTCATCTACTTATATAAGCCTGTTAGTCTGATGTGTGATGCCTGATCATAATACCTTCATCTACTTATATAAGCCTGTTAGTCTGATGTGTGATGCCTGATCATAATACCTTCATCTACTTATATAAGCCTGTTAGCCTGATGTGTGATGCCTGATCATAATACCTTCATCTACTATATAAGCCTGTTAGTCTGATGTGTGATGCCTGATCATAATACCTTCATCTACTTATATAAGCCTGTTAGTCTGATGTGTGATGCCTGATCATAATACCTTCATCTACTTATATAAGCCCGTTAGTCTGATGTGTGATGCCTGATCATAATACCTTCATCTACTTATATAAGCCTGTTAGTCTGATGTGTGATGCCTGATCATAATACCTTCATCTACTTATAGAAGCCCGTTAGTCTGATGTGTGATACCTGATCATAATACCTTCATCTACTTATATAAGCCTGTTAGTCTGATGTGTGATGCCTGATCATAATACCTTCATCTACTTATATAAGCCTGTTAGTCTGATGTGTGATACCTGATCATAATACCTTCATCTACTTATATAAGCCTGTTAGTCTGATGTGTGATGCCTGATCATAATACCTTCATCTACTTATATAAGCCTGTTAGTCTGATGTGTGATGCCTGATCATAATACCTTCATCTACTTATATAAGCCTGTTAGTCTGATGTGTGATGCCTGATCATAATACCTTCACCTGCTTATATAAGCCTGTTAGTCTGATGTGTGATACCTGATCATAATACCTTCATCTACTTATATAAGCCTGTTAGTCTGATGTGTGATGCCTGATCATAATTCCTTCATCTACTTATATAAGCCTGTTAGTCTGATGTGTGATACCTGATCATAATTTATTTCTTCAACCTTTTCTCTACTTCTTTTTTCTTTTCCTCTGATTTATTCTCTTCCACTTGTTTTGTTCCAAATCCGATAGCACCTGTAGCAGCGCTGATGGCGGCGACAGCAAGTCCAACAGGTGGAGCAGCTAGAGCTAGCATACCCCCAGTAATAGTGCACACGGCTCCCAAGCCGGCCCAGATCCCCTTAGCTGCTCTAGCACTTTCAATTTGTTTGCCCAAACTCTGGAGCTCAGCCGTGTCGTTGAGGTTTATTCTCACTTCCTCCACCAAGTGCTTCAAATGGTCAAGTACACCGTAGTCTTTGTCCTCAATTTCTATCTCCTTCTTCAGATCTTCTAATCCTTTCTCAATATTTTTCTTGTCGCTGGGAGACTTTGTTTTGCCAAAGTTTTCTATGTCCGCAGAGAGAAGGCCGAGTTTTTCTTGAATTCCTTTTGTCAGATGTGGAGCTTTTAGTTCTAGTATCATCTTCTCGCGTTCAGCTCTAGCATTTTCAAAACATTCAGAATTATAGCGACCAGAATTGAACTGTAGATCTGAGGCCAGTCTAACTAGTTCTTGAATCTGTGCCTTCATCTTCTCTCTATCCTTCTCGAAGTTATTAAACAACACAAATCTCCCATTGCAATCTTTGTACAGCTGGTGAAGTTCTCCTTTCTGTTTCTTGCACCAATCATGGAAAGTAATGCCATTTTCTTCACCATCGTTTTCTTCTTCCATTGCGTTCTGAAATGAGTCTCCTCCAGTCATGACCACAATGATGTGATTGATATAGTCCTCTCCGAAGATACGTTTCAGGTCATGGAGTGTAGCTTTGTCTTCGTTAGTGAATCGGCAGTCGAACTTTGTGACAAACAGAAAAGCATCAACCCCACCATAACACATGGCTAGGGCCTTGTCCATGTTCTTGGCAGCTGCTTCTCTATCCTGGGCCAAGAGCTGGGCCGTTTCTTCTTTATCTTGGGCCTTGTTCACGTCGGTGTCTTGTAGGCCTGGGCCGTCAACGACCAATAGAACATACTCGTCTCCAAAGCGACCAAAACTATAATCAACTTCTTTTGTTATTGACGTCCAACTGGCAGATCCTTTGAAAGCTCTTCTGTTCAGTAACGAGTTCCCAGTCCTGCTCTTGCCTTGTCCAGTTTTCCCCATCAGCAAAAATTTAGCTTTTTCTCCATTATTATTTTTCTGTCGAGAAATCAAATTAAAATGATTTATGTTTTTAAAAAATATAAACTTACGTGAAGTTAAAAGATCAACGTACAATATCAAAGATTTACAGATGTGAACTTAAGCCATCAACTGACAATACCACAGTTTTGTAGATGTGAAGTTAAGCCGTCAACTTCAAACACTACAGTTTTACTTTTCAAGTAACACATTAACGTAAACGAAAAACTTTATAAAGTTCAAGTTCTGTACAGCAGTTTTGAAGGAGGTTAAATTGTTGATAAATCAGTTTGTCATTCATCCATTTGCATGTCCCTTGCGGAACTTTGTCTCCCTAACAGCACTCCTGTAGGCCTCTCGGTTGTGAGCAAGATGGCCTGCTGCTGATACATCCATTTGCAGATCATCAACGATGTCTTGCAGCCATCTTCGCCTTGTCCTCCTCTCTTTTGTTTCCCATTATGTACCCTTCCTAGACGGTTTTCTCTAGATTATCATGACGTTTAATGTGTCCAAAATATTTAAGTTTTCTCTCTTTAATCCTCTTTATTATCCAGCCTTCTGTAATATTAACTTCTTGTAGTATGGATATATTTGTTCTTTTTTATGTTCATGATATTTGAAGAACTCTTCTGTAGCATTTACACTCAAAGGCATTTATGTGTTTATTAGCTGTTTTGTTAAGAGTCCAGGTCTCACAGGCATATGTTGCGGTGGGAAAGATGCATGCCCTTAAAAATCTTACTTTTGTAGTTTTGTCTGTTCCTCTCCACAGCTTCTTTAGTTGTTTTACTTTCTGAAGAGTGATAGATGTCTTCCTTTTAATTTCCCTCAGTGTATCTCCATTATTAGTTAGCAGTGATCCAAGATATTCAAAACTCTCCACTTCTTCCAGTTTTTCCTCATTGATACATATTTCAGCTGCCTTGTTTGTAGTTCTCCCAAATCAGCGGTCATAAACCCACATGCTCGAGTCACAGAGGGCACATGAGTGGCATAGTGATAAGAGCACTCACTGCCCAGGCAGCTTTGCAAGCCATGACGCTGACCACATGATCTTCTAGTTTTCCAGCACGCCAAGGAAAGCATGCGAACTAACAACATACTCCTTGTAAGTCTGATAAAGATTGTCTTCTTCTTTACGTGGAGCATGGAACTCTAGATCACAGGAATCTTTCTTCTCCTGATTGGAGTTCAAGGATTAACATGCATGTTATTATCTGTCCATTTTGTTTATTCTTTTCGCACTTTGTACTGTGCCTGAAACGCCCACATTGCTAACTTCATCTTCACATTTCAGCCGTCAAGAATATCAAAGTTTCGGTTCAGCTTAAACAACTAAATAATTGTATATATATGTTTTCTTTAGCAAAACAGAAACATAAAGATGTAAACAGAGTTCAATACAATAAGGTAGTCAATCAAATGTCAAATATTGAATATTAGTACAAATAATATTAGTAGTAATAATGGTAGTAGTAGTAGTAGTAGTAGTAGTAGTATTAGTAGTAGTAGTAGTAGTAGTAGTAGTAGTAGTAGTAGTAGTAGTTGTTGTTGTTGTTGTTGTTGTTGTTGCTGCTGTTGTTTTTTTTTAAATATAATTTTAAAATATTTTTAAAAGACTAACAAAAAAAATTTTTTTTACCTTAAAGAACCAATAAAAAATCATATACCTTAAAGATATAAAAAAACGTTATTTAAAGAACTAAAAAACTTTATTTACCTTAAAAAATCAACAAAAACGTTATTTACCTAACAGAACCAAAAGAAAACTATTTACATTTTAGAACCAACAAAATCTTTATTTACCTTAAAGTACAAAAAAACGTTATTTACTTTAAAGAACCAAAAAAAATACATATATATACACCTTTTTAAACCCCCCAAAAATCGTCATTTACCTTAAAGAACCACCAAAAACGTTATTTACCTTAAAAAAACAGCAAAAACTGTATTTAACTTAAAGAACCAACAAAAACGTTATTTACCTTAAAGAACCAACAAATACCTTAGAGAAGCAACAGTCACCGATGGTGCTTGTTCTCACTAGTTACATTTCACAAATGGTTTCAGTACATACAACAGCGCAGAGTCTGAAACTGGGCCCAAAGACAGCGTGTAACTTTCTCCAGAAAATGAGAATATTGCCCTTTCTCTGAAATCAGAACAGATCATCTGTTCGTACAACACAGAATATTTATAAAACAAGGATGGATGAAAGATTTTTCCAGTATTAAAACGAAAAAAGTATTTTTAGCACAGAATTACCGCAAACATATTTTCCTAGGAAACGCCTTAAGACCAGGTGTGTCGGGTAAACGGGTGGAGTGCACATCTAAACCTACCATAATACTTTTACAAGTATTATGTTTTTTAAGAGGGTGACGCGTTAGGTTCTTACAAGTTCTGTGTAATGGGTGCTAGCATGAAGAACATTTCCACTTTTAGTTCAGTGTGTGTGTCCATGTAGATTCAGAAATTAGGTTCCCGTGTATGGGGAATTTTGAGAATTTAAACACTTTCAGCCATGAATGCGGTTTTTTTTCTAGATTTATTACTACTCTTCTTCTTCTTCTTCTTCTTCGTTCGCTTCTACCACCAAGACCGCACTGTGATCCTACTGAATTTACGCCTGCGGTCCTCGTTAGGTCCCGTGGTCTCCTGTGTGGTCCCCGAAAGGACCACACGAGATCCACGAGAGGACCACAAGGGATTCAGAGTTTCACAGTGCTTTAGCCTGTATTCTTGGTGGGTCTCAGAAGCGGGATTGCGTGACACAGTGGTTTTCATTGCACCGGTTTAGTCTAGGGTTGGACTTTCTCACCGGAAACCTCGACGTCTTTAGGATATCAGTGCATCCCCGCTGGGTGAGAGGCGGTAGCCTACCCATGCCAGAGTTGGACCTTCTCACCGGAAAACCTCGACGTGTTTTGATATACCCGTGTATCACCGCCGGGTAGGAGGTGGTTGCCCATCCAGTCCAGAGTTGGAATTTCTCACCGGAAAACCTCAGCGTGATTAGATTACGCAAACATCCCCGCCGGGTGAGAGGTGGTTGCCTATTTAGACTTCCCTGGTCCAGTGTCTCCGACTTCAGCATTTTGCGGTCGTGGCCGCTACCCTTCCTAGTTGTGACCAGGATGGAGCTTTTGTCCAGGAGGACGAATCCTCGCCACTAGTGACTTCCACCCCTGGGTTGAGCCGGTTTAGGCATATTATCCCAGTATGGGCGTGTTTGGGACGTGACCGACCTCTAGAGCAGAGGTACTGTGACATGCATAGCCTTCAAGATTCACCCCTGGTGTGAGCCGGTTTAGGCAAAATTCACCAGTATGGGTGTATATCAGGCGTGACCGACCTCTAGAGCGGAGGTGGCATGACATGTCTAGCCATCAAGTTCCACCCCTGGTGTATGCCGGTTTAGGCATATTTCACCAGTGTAGTTGTATTTCGGACGTGGCCGGCCTCTAGAGCAGAGGTGCCGTGGTATAGCTCTCGTAGCGATACTACTAGACATACCGATTAAACTTCACTTTATCCTTTCCACCACCTTTCACATCGGCTCCGCACAGCAACCTTTATTTCTTTTCCGCATTTTCTTCCTTGACCGGGAGGAGCTTCACTCCACGCGCGGCATTTGAAGAGTCTCGCCAGCAGTGTCTTAACCTCTGGGACAAGCCGGTTCATGCATTTCACCCGATATGACTGCACTCAGGACGTGGCCGACCTCCAGACAAGAGGTGCCGTGATTTGATTGCTTGCTTCGCTTTATCCTTTCTACTACCTTTTCCGCAGTGATGCTGCGCGGCAACCTCATTTGCTCCTTTCTTCATTGGCCGGGAGGAGCACCGCTCCACGCACGGCAGATGAAGAATCTCGCCAACAGCGATTTATTACTCTAATAATCATGAGAATTATAGAAGCAGAGTGAGTAACAAGCAGCACAGCTGAGGCACAAAACAAAGGCTGGCTACAGACCGTGAGAAGTGGAGAGCATTTGTTGCTGCCCTGGAAGATGCCGCAGGGCGTACTGAGAGGTGAATACTTAGTCTATCGCCGACCAAGGACATGGATGGATGGATGGATGGATGGATGGATGGATGGATGGATGGATATGCTCTAAACATATGTTTAAATCACAAAGACCTGCACATCCGTTACGTCTCCGCTTTTACTATGTACGCTAATTTACACATTCGTCTATTTACAACTCTCAGGTAAATTAAATTAGATATAAATAAACTAGAATGTGATGCCTGCATGATGAGAAACAAACTATGTTCTGTATGGACATGTACATACACATATTTTCCAGAAGCCAAGGAATGACTCTTTAAAAAACAACGGAGACACCTTAAACTTTATACGACCTTTGAGTGTCGAGTTTAGTTCATGGAAAGCATTAAGAATGATTCAGCAGTTTATCAAGTTCTTAATCATAGTGGTGAACACACACACCATCATACCATACATACACATACACACAACTGCACATACAAACAACCACACACAACTGCATATACAAGCAACCACACAAAACTGCACACACAAACAACCACACACACAAATGCACATACAAACAACCACAAAAACAACTGTACATACAGCCACGTACAACTGTACATACACACAACTGCAAATACAAAAACGCACACATGACTGCACATACATACAACCACTAACATAACCGCTCATACAAACAACACAACAAACTGCATAAAAAACAACCACTCATAACTGCACATTAAAACAACCACACACAACTGCACATACAAACAACACACACAACTGCACATACAAGAAACTACACACAGCTGCACGTACATACAACAGACATAACTGCACATACAAACAACACGCACAACTGCATATACAGCCAGGTACAACTGCACATACACAAAACTATACATACAAACACACACACAAATGCACATGCATACAAAACCACACCTACACATACGACAAACAAAAAAAATGCACATATAAACAATCACAGACAACTGTACATGCAAACAGCCACACACAAAAACCTCACATATCTACACATACAAACAACACATATAGTACTCAAAATAAAAAACAAACATACACAATTACTATACAAAAAAATACAAACATAGCTACAAATACAGACAACACACACAACTGCATGTACAAACAAAACGCAAACTACTGCACATAAAAACAACATACACACAACTTAATAATCAAACAACATACACACTGAATAAACAAACAACACACAAAACTGCACATACAAACAACACACACAACTGTATAAACAAACAAAAGACACACAACTGCACAGACAAACACCACACAATTCCACATACACACAACCACTCTCTACTGTACTTACAAACAACAAGCACATTTGCACATACAGACATCACACACAACTGCAAATACAAACAACACACAAATGTACATACAAACAACCACACATAATGGGCATATACATATAAAAACACAACTGCACATACAAACAAATACACACAACTGCACATACAAACAACACATACAACTGCACATTCAAACACCTACACACAGCTGCACATACAATAACCACATGAACAATTGCACATATAAGCAATAAACACACAATTGCACAGACAAACAACACACACAACTTCAAATACAAAAAAAATATATCTGCACATACAAAAAACATACACACAATCACTGACAAACACCACATACACGCACATACAAACAGTACACACAACTACACCTGCAAACAATAGAAAATTGCACATACAGCCACGTACTACTGCACATACACACACCTGTAGATTCAAACACACACACAACTGGACATGTATACGAAAACACACATAACTGCAGGTACAAACAAAAAACACAAACAAATACAAATAAGCAACCACACAAAATTGAAGATGCAAAAAACACACAACTGTACATACAAATAACCACACACACTTGCACAAACAAACAACAGTACACAACTGCAGATACGAACAATCACACACAACTGCACATACAAAAAACACACACAACTGCACATGCATACAACACATACAACAGCACATGCAAAGAACTACACACAGCTGAACATACACACAACACACACAACTGCACACACAGCCACATACAACTGCAGATACATACATCTGTACATACAAACATTCACAACTGCATCTACATACAAAAACACACATAACTACACATACAAACGACAAACATAAACACCTGCACAAACAAGCAACCAAACACAACTGAACATACAAAAAACCACACAACTGCACAAACAAACAACACACAACTGCAGATACAAACAACACTAACACAACTGCACATACAAATACCCACAAACAACTGCACAAACAAACAACTGCATGCACAAACATTCACACACAACTACACATACAAACAACACACACAATTGCACATGCAAAAATTACATACACAACTGCGCATTCAAACAATGCACACCCAAATGTGCAAACAAACAACCACACACAACTGCACAAAGAAACAACCACACACAAATGCACATACACAACTACACATACATAAAACACACACAACTGTATATACAAACAACATACAACTGCCATACACAACAACACACAACTACACAAACAAACAACACACACAACTGCACATACAAACAGCACACACAACTGCACAAACAAACAACCACATACAACTGCACAAACAAACAAACACAGACATCAGCAGATACAAAGAACAACACGCAACGCACATACAATCACACACACACAACTGCAGGTATAAACACACACATAACTGCACATACAAACAGCCACACACAACTGCACATATAAACATACACAAACACACACCATAAACTGGTCAAAGTGAACAAGTTTAATTTGTTTGAAACAGTAAACAAGTGGATTCTCAGACTTGTTCATTTTTGTCGGATGATTGTCTCTCTTATCAACTTTAGAAAACACATGCACACACGCTGACATACACATACACTCATACATAAACACTTGCTCTTAGAACCGTGCTAGCAAAGAAAGTCAACCTTTTCCTAGAAAATGGAGCCTCCCACACTTACCAGGTAATCAGATTTTTTCTTAAATCGCTATTTGAAATCAGGTAGGACAACTTTTGACCTACAAACTGTTCCGGACAAACGCCATCGCTAGTACGTGCTAAATATAGCAAGATTTAAGAGGAGGGTGGATGTGGGAGATGGGAATATGAGAATCAAACTACATTTTCTGGTTGTTATATCAAAATGTTAATGTAGTTGTTCACTGTAGTGACTCTGGGACTGTGTATCACTTTGGTGAATGTTTACATTCAGGCAGTTGTTCTTTATAAACATACGTTCATGTTAATTCACAATGTTTTTATTAGTAGTCTCTCTCTCTCTCTCTCTCTCTCTCTCTCTTTCTCACTCTCTCTCTCTCCCTTTCTATCTTTTTATATGTGTCTGTCTCCATCTCTTTCTATCTAACTCACTGTATCTCTCTCTCTTTCCTAATGTCCTTCACATAACACATCACACATAACATACACATATTATGCCCTGTACGCTGACATTCTGTATCTCACATCACAAGACAGCTACATTTGTTTCTAAACTGTATTTTGCTCACAGATTCACATGTTCACAGCCTCAGATGTTGTTATATAAGACTCGCAGTTTTTTTATGTTATAATTCATATAAAAGCAGTATTCAAGACAATATTACTTCCGTGTGAAAGTGTTTCAGTATCAGATATTAACTTCAGTGTCTCACGCTTTTGTCAACAAACATTCACTCCAAATCTGATCATACAAACATTCACTCCATAGAAATATTCACTCCAAATCTGATCATACAAACATTCACTCCATAGAAATGTTCACTCCAAATCTGATCATACAAACATTCACTCCATAGAAATGTTCACTCCAAATCTGATCATACAAACATTCACTCCAGATCTGATCACACAAACATTCAAACATTCACTCCATAGAAATATTTACTAAAAATCTGATCGTACAAACATTCACTCCAAATCTGATCATACAAACATTCACTCCACAGAAACATTAACTCTCTATCTGACTCTCTATCTTTCTATCTGACTGCTCACTCCATTAGCCTGGCAGGTAGTTACAGACAGCAGTCTGGAGTCAGGTGAGAGGCCTGGGTTGAGTCAGGTGAGAGGCCTGGGTTGAGTCAGGTGAGAGGCCTGGGTTGAGTCAGGTGAGAGGCCTGGGTTGAGTCAGGTGAGAGGCCTGGGTTGCTGCTATGTTCCCTCAGAGTGTCTTTCACTCCATCTATCCAACTTTTCCATGGTTGTCCTCGCACCCTATGTCCAGATTCTTTTGTGTTGTATGCCCGCCCCGCTACTTTTTTTTCTGGATTCGCGCGAATCAAACGCCCGAACCACTTAATTCTCTCGTTCTCGATGTGGTCCTTGACAGGTGTTGTTCTCACTATCTGCCGGATTATTTCATTTCCCGTTTGATCCCTTCTTGTCTTGTTTACCATTTTTTCCTAAGCTGGCATGTTGTTATCTTTCTGTCGTGGTATTTGGTGGGTGTCCATGTTTGGCGCTGACAGCACAGAATCTGGGTGAATGTTGTTTCAAAAGGGTTTTTATTAGTAACCATGGAGATGTTTGATTGTCTTAGGACCGGTAACATTGTATGGCCAGCCTAATGAAACTGCTTGAATTGGAAAAAGATCTCAAGAAAATAACAGTTTCGTGGAAACAGCTGTTTATGTATGTCGGTTTAGACTGTAGACTTTCTACGGTCCTTGTCTGTTGTTTATTGTCCCCTGACAAAGTTCCGTTGTAGACAAGCTGTTGTCAGATTCAGCCATGATGCGTTCATTTACGATCTTGTGTAAGGAATTCAAGGATTTGTGTGCTGGAAATAAAACGACGCTGTCTTATTTGATAATCAGCGACCCACAGCTCACC
This sequence comes from Achatina immaculata, assembly GCA_009760885.1. NCBI lineage: Eukaryota > Metazoa > Mollusca > Gastropoda > Stylommatophora > Achatinidae > Lissachatina > Lissachatina immaculata. The sequence continues at coordinate 39,420,381 of CM019695.1, forward strand.
AAGACCCTGTCCAACCTCTCCGATGGTACCCCAGTAACAGACCTAGCCTGTAATGGGGCAAGGGTCGCTAAGTCCCCATGGTGGTGGAGTCTCATAAAGAAGCACTGCACTCATCTCTTATTAGCTCCATCTGAACTGAAGAAAATAGCTGCCATAACCAGCTACCAAACCGACACGATGTTGTGCCTCAACGTCTTCATAGCTTATGCTGCAAAGAACACCAGCAGCTCCAGGAAGAGCTGATGAAGAGGAGGAGGAGGAGGAAGAAGAAGAAGAAGAAGATTTTATTAAACACAGTGTGACGGATATCTCTGCTTAGAATTAGAGTTGGATCTAAATTACCTGAACAAGAATGGCAGTCTTCTTTTTCCTGTGACTGGTCACATCCTTCAGGCACTTTAATCTCCCAGTCTCTTCCACTGTTTTTTCCCGCGATTGAAAGGATCTGTAAGCTAGCCATTAAACCCATCATAATCTGGATCTATAAGCTAGTCATTATAACCCACTCATAATCTTGATCTTCTCCGGGTCTATAAGCTAGTCATTATAACACACTCATATTCTTGATCTTCTCCGGGTCTATAAGCTAGCTATTATAACCAACTCATAATATGAATCTACTCTGGATCTATAAGTTAGTTATTATAACCCACTCATAATATGAATCTACTCTGGATCTATAAGCTAGCTATTATAAAACACTCATAATATGAATCTACTCTGGATCTATAAGTTAGCTATTATAACACACTCATAATCTGAATCTACTCTGGATCTATAAGCTAGCTATTATAACCCACTCATAATATGAATCTCTCTGGATGTATAAGCTAGCTATTATAACCCACTCATAATGTGAATCTACTCTGGATCTATAAGCTAGTCATTATAACCCACTCATAATATGAATCTACTCTGGATGTATAAGCTAGCTATTATAACCCACTCATAATATGAATCTACTCTGGATCTATAAGCTAGCTATTATAACCCACTCATAATATGAGTCTACTCTGGATCTATAAGCTAGCTATTATAAAACACCCAAAATATGAATCTACTCTGGATCTATAAGCTAGCTATTATAACACACACATAATTTGGATATTATCCGGGTCTATAAGCTAGTCATTATAACACATTCATATTCTTGATTTTCTCCAGGTCTATAAGCTAGTCATTATAACACACTCATAATCTGAATATACTCTGGATCTAGTAATAACTTCAGATGGGAAATGCAAAGCAGAAATTAGGAACAGAATAGGCCAAGCAAAGACTGCATTTCAGAGAATGAGAAACATATTAGCTAACACATCTTTATCAATAAATGTTAGAAAACGAGTCCTAAAATGCTATATTGAACCAATCTTGTTATATGGAAGTGAATCATGGACAATAGGCAACTCTGCACAAAAATCATTGGAAGCAGCAGAAATGTGGTTTATTAGAAGAATGTTGCGAATCCCCTGGACAGCAAAAAATAACTAGTGAAGAATGTATGAGAAGAGCTGGAGAGACAAAAACCTTGTCAGAAAGATAAGAGAAAGACAATGTACTTTCATAGGACATGCAATGAGAAGAGGGGGCATTGAAAATATTATAACAACAGGAAAAATAGAAGGAAGAAGATCAAGAGGAAGACCAAGAGAAATGATACTGGACAGTATAGATAGATAGATGAGATAGATAGATAGATAGATAGATAGATAAAGAGAGTGATCGATACATTCTGAACTGAAAGAAGTGTATATCACTTTGAAAAATATTTCTGAAAGGTCATTATAAAACTTCGTGCTGTATTTACATTTCAAATGTATATCTCACATAAGTTACATTACTTGCGTACGTAAATAGACAGTTTCTTTAATAAATATCAGAACTTAATACTCTATAGTTAGTAGATTTTACGACATAAAAAGTTTTAAAATTTTCATAATGCAGGTCAAGGATTCTACACTATAATGTCTCAAAATTATATGTTTGTTTGAAATAAACAAAATAAACAAAACAGCTTTCATGTTTTCAGAAATCAAACAGCTTTATGGAAACACTGGAAATCATTTCATGAATCATTTTTTCCCCCAAATATTTTAAAACATTAATATAGATTGTAAGTATAATAATTCACATAATATATTTATGTGGAATATTTCTATTGAAATAAAGTGACTATAAAACGTGAGAAACTATTTCACATTTAAATATAATTTGAAACTTCGTAACATATCTACTGTTTACAATTTAACTAATAGGGTGAAAACAAAGAAGAGAAATTCTCTTCTCCAGATTTATTTTGACAAACAAGCGTTGTTAAAATTAGGATGAGAGATTCTTCGAATGTTTACT
>CM019695.1:39422829-39457099 GCA_009760885.1 Achatina immaculata
AACAAAATAATGCGAAAGTGAACCAAAAAAATGTCTTTGCTAATTCTTACTTTATGATCAATCTATTCCCACAATGGAAAATTTATATTTCAACTTCCAGTTAATATTATTTAGCAACATGTTTCATCCATCCATGTTCTTGGTCGGTGATTGGCTAAGCAATCATCATCCAGTACAGCTTGTGGCATACTGTAGGGCAGCAACAAATTCTCTCCACCTTTCATGGTCTGCAGCCAGCCTTTGTATTGTGCCCCATCTGTGCTGCATGCTGCTTATTTCTACTTCAACAGTTCTCCACCAGGTCAGCCTCTCCTTTTTCCCTTGGGCGTCCACTGAATAGCTGTTTTAACATGTTGCTGGGGTCTCTTTGGAGCACATCATCAGTCTATTTCTGGTGTGTTTTGTCCTGTTATGATATGATTTTTTTTTTAGTTCACAATGGACAAGAAGGTCTCTTTTATTTACTGCTTGTGGCCAGTAAATATTTAGAATCTTTCTGAGGCAGGTTGTGTGGAATGTTGATAATTCACCCATTTCCTTTTCAGTTGTTTTCCAGCATTCTGCTCCCATAGAGGAGTATGGGTAACACACAGCTTTGGTACAGCTCTGGTACAGCTTTGGTACAGATAATAGGACTTCCAGGTTAATAGAAAGCTATTCTTGCTTCATTTATTCTACCCTCTACATCTTTATTTGTTCCTCTATCAGGTGTTAGTATGCTGCCAAGGTATGTGAAGGTAACAGTTTCTGTTATTACCAATATGTTACTTCACATTTATTTAACAGTGTTCTAAGTCTTTAGCCTGTACTTAACCTGGAAACATGTTTTGAGTTTGCTCCAACTTTGGTGATATGTGACAGTGATCTCAGACTTTATGTTATGGCTTTCTTGTCTTCCTCAGACATGGGTCAATGACTTCACTGCTGCTCAGCAGGCTCCACCATGACTAATATCATACAGACTCCCTACTTTTTTTTTTAATCATACTGTGCTGATGTGACCTCACTGTGAGAAGCACCGTGTGGAATTATAATGAGTAGCAGAACTGTTCTATCCAGCTACATCTTCTATTAGTACCTTTAACATCTTCAGGATGCACATATGACACCCCACCATCACACAAAACAGTGGTTCTCAACAAGGAAGCAGGTGGCTCCCCAGTGAGGGATTCTGAGCCTAATGAGAAAATTTTTTTTTTTAATATGGAGGAAATATCTTATATATCCTTCCCATGCCGTTAAATGTCACATAGGGGTCGCAAAGTAGTTACCCAATTTTTCCTGTCTTCGGCGAGTCTTTCAACCTCATCAAAGGATTTTATGCCTGTTAATTTGGCCTCTCTTAACAATGTCTTCTTTAGAGTTTCACGCGGTCTGCCTCTTTTTCTTTGGCCTGTTGTGTTCCACCTGATAGCTTGTTTTGGGATTCTCTGATCATTTCTTCTCATCAAGTGACCAACATATGTCCATCTCCTCCTGATCACCCAATGAGACTGGTTGTTGTTCAGTCATCTGTCTTATCTCTGCATTGTTCTTGAATTCGTTCCACTTGATGCTGAGTATTTTCCTTAGGCATTTCTTTTCAAAAGAGACTAATTTCTTGTCTATTTCTTTAGTTGTTTTCCAGCTTTCACATGCATAAATCTTCTTCTTCTTCTTCGTTCGCACTGTCTGTCTATATCTGCAGTCCTGTCTCTTGGATAAATTTCACAGTTTTTTGTAACTCATGTATGGAACCGTAGAGCTTATCTTCTTTAGTGGTTTCACTGGACCAGTAATTATTTCTCAATGTCTCGTAGTTGATGCAGTTCTGGAGGATATGTTCCACGGTTTGGGGCACCTGGGCACATGTACATAGATTAGTAGTACCAACCTTAAACTTTGTATACATATGACTTCGGAGTCGGCTGTGTCCTGTTCGGAGACAGAAGATGGTGACTTGTTCCTTTCTGTTTAGCATGTGATAGTCATCATGTAGTGGTGTTTGTGGCTTCCTGTAGGTTTTTATCATGCTTTTCTTCTGATTATAGGTGACTGGTATGTCTGGTTGCTCCATTTCAGTGCCCTCTTTGGCCAGATGGTCAGCTTTCTCATTGCCTGGTATCCCACAGTGGGAGGGAATCCATTGCAAAGTGACTCCATGTTGTAAGCCAATTTTTGACAAGGCATCCTTAAGGTCTGGTAGTTTGTTGCACTGAAGAGCCTCCAGTACTGATCTTGCATCTGTGAGAATTACTACAGGACATGTATCAATTCTGGAGTCTGATAGTTTTTCAACTGCAGCAATAATTGCCCTAACTTCTGCATCAAAGTTGTTGCAGTATTTACCAGTGGGTATGGAAATCTTGTCAATGGTGTTGTTTGGATATTCAATATATGCTCCTGCCCCACCATTCTTTATGGCATTATGTGCAGATCCATCTGTATACACACGTATCCAGGTGTCACATGGATATTTGTCATCTAGAACACTAAGTGTGGCTGTTGATCTTACAAGACTGCTCTGCATCTCACCATTCTGCACACCTTTCACTTCAGTCTGAATAGTTATTTGTGTATAATCTGCTTCTTTCCATGGTGTATGCTCTGGTACAGATGATAATGTGGTAGAATACTTTGCTGATATACATTCTTGAGGATTCTTTCACTAGCTCCCCATGTAGTCCCACTCAATTTTCTTAACATGGCTAGTTTTCTTCTGGCTTTTGCTTCTGCACTGTTGATGTGTTGCTTCCAAGTCAGTTTTGAGTCAAGAGTCACTCCTAAGTAAGTGGGTTGGTTGTCCATCCTTAAGGGTATTTCATTTACAAAGATCTTACCTGCTTTCTGTTTAGATGAGAGGGTGAACAGAGTGGTGCTTGATTTCTCTGTGTTGATACTTACACACCATTTGTTTGTCCATGATGTCAAGATGTCTGCTGCTCTTTGGAGTCTCTGTGTAGCAACTGTCGCATATTCATCTGTACACCACATGACCAGATCATCTGCATACAGTGCTGCTTTGATTCCATAGGGAAGTTCCTTGACCAGGTCATTAATGAATACAAGGAATAGTGTAGGCGAAAGGACTCCTCCTTGTGGTACACCGTGTCGCAGAAGTACTTTCTGGCTTTTGTGTCCATCCATTACTACTCTAGCTCTTCTATTGTGTAAATAGGACTTTATCCAGTTGTACAGTCTTCCATTCACATTGCAGTTTCTTAGTTTCCACAACAGACCTTTTTTCCATACTTTATCAAAGGCTTTCTTCAGGTCTATCCACGCTGCTAGTACAAGGTTTTTCTCTTGGAATGCATCCTCAATCTCTTGAGAGAGATAGGTCACTTGATCTTCTGTACTGTAGTACTGCCTAAATCCTGCTTGTTGTGGAACGAGAAGGTTTTCACTTTCTAGGTACCATTTTAGCCTCAGGTCAATGATGCGTTCCATCGTTTTGCATAGGCAGCTAGTGAGACTGATTGGCCTGTAGCTGGAGGCAGTATCACTGTTTTTCCCTGGTTTTAGCAGTGGTACCATGCTTGCTTCCTTCCAGATTTGAGGTAACTTACCTGTGCTCCAGCACATATTGAAAATATCCAACAGCTTTCCCATTGCTGCCATTCCCAGGTTCTTGATCATTTCATTGGACACTCCATCTGGTCCTGGTGATTTCCTTGGTTTCAGTTTACTAACTGCTAGGTCTAACTCACTGCGTGTGATTGGTGCATCCATGACCTCCACTTTTCTGACTTGTTCCTCCTCTTTCTGTGGCTCGATGCGCACTGTACGTTCCTTCTCTGGATGGATATCAATGTTGCAGTCCTGTGCAAACATGCGAGCAAAGTGATCTGCTACCTGCTTACCTGTAAGAGTTTTCCCATCCTCTATTAGTGTAATCTTTGTACTTCTTCCAGTACTCTCATCATTTAACTGTTTGATTAGTTTCCACAGTTTCCTTCCATCCTTTTCAAAGTTTAGGGACTCTGTTTTCTCTCTCCAACTTTCCCGTCTGGCTTGCAGCTTTGCTCTCTGAAATTTGGCCTTAGAATGTTGGTAATTATTGTGGTGTTCTTGGCATGGTCTATTTTCTGCTTGCTTTCGAGCTGCTTCCACGTCATCATGGAGTTTTCCCAGCTCACTAGACCAGTATGGTTTATAGTCCCTGCGAGCTCCTCTGGGAATGGTTTCACGAGCGGCCTGAAGGATACAAGCATTGAATTCCTTCACTATGCGGTTAATATCCTTACCTTCTATGGACAGCTGTCCCACCAGGATACCTGTACGATGTCTGTACATTGTCCAGTTTGCTTTTTTATAGTTCCATCTGGGGAGAGGGTTACTGGTGTTAAGGAGCTCATTTTCTATTGTCAGGAAGACTGGTCGATGGTCGCTACCTCCAAGTTGTTTTCCAACTTCACGTGTAATGTTCCACTTCAGATCTGGAGAGTGGAATGCCAGATCTGGTGTTGATTTTGTATGCCAAGCCCTTGAGTAAAATGTTGGGGCATCCATTGGCTGGTTGATCAGGAGAAGTCCATTATCATCCTGCCAGCTCTCAACTTCCTCTCCTCTCTTGTCTATGTGGTCATAGCCCCAGCTCTGGGAATGACTGTTAAAATCACCACAGACCATCAGTCTCTCTTTGTGTGGGATTGTTCCTAAAGCAAGTGGGCGGTCATTAGGACAGTAATAGTTAAGGAGGTGGAAATCTGTATTACTACTTTTTAGATGGATCATCTGGTATTCGGCTCCTTCCATGTACACTCCCACCTGACATGCGCTGATGTTATTCTTAACAAGTGTGAGTACTCCTCCTTTTCTTCTGTCCTGTCGGTCTGATCTAAAACACTGGTAGCCTCTGATTTTAAAGGCTGCATCTTTGGTTAGGTGTGTCTCCTGTATGCAGCATATACTTACCTGCTCTGCAAAAAGTATGTTCTCTAGTTCAACCTTTTTGCTATAGCCATCTCTAACACTGCTGACACCCTCAGCATTCCACTGCATTATTTTAAGTTCTTGCTTTTTGGCTGTTTTCTTCTGTTGTATTTTTTGGCCAGTAGCTCTACTCTCATGTCTCCTGACTCCACAAGACGAACTGAGAGGACCTCCAGTAGCATTGGGTGGACCCTTTCGAGGCAGGGGGCCCGGCACTGCACCTGCCTGGTTAGTCTTCACAGGGCGAGCACCATGTTTGAAAACTGTAGATATAGACATTTCATTAGCGATAATGCGTGTTACCCTGATTTTTGCGATGCACCTTTTGGCTGGGTAACTCCGACTTCAGCACCTTTCCTTGCTAGGGCAGACTGTGGTCTTGCTCGGACTGCCATGAAGACAGTGTGGCTGGCCTGGCCAAAACTTTGTTTTCCAGCCTCTGGTGGCTGTACTTAAGCCCCTTCTCCATTTCAGATGGTTTGAGACAGTTCCACAAAGACACTCTGACTCTGAGATGAGGAATCTGATGAGTGCTTCAACGATATCCATTCCCCGCCACCTATAGTCTACTGGCTCTGTTTTGTTTACATCATTCTGATAGCCATTGTTGTAAAGACCCATAGGCTTGTCACGTCCTGGATTCATTGGTTTCACACCAGACTTCCCTCATCCCCGCCAGAGATCTCCATGTCCCCATCCGTCCACCAACCTGACATTACATTTTGCAAAAATAACAATTACAATTACAATTAGTGTTGATTGCTACAAGTTTCTGGGCTACAGAGGTAGGTCAGAGTTTTTAAGCAAACAGATCTATGTTCCCTGTCTCACAAACACTATGTTAAGATAAGTGTGCTCTTAACACAGTTGTTCCCAGGGGAACATGCATAAATGAGGGTGGATATTACATTTGAATTGAATAGTCTTAACTTGGTTTTTGTGCTTATAACTTTTGAATTCCATATGTTCTCAAGATTCTTGAAGATCAATGCTACTTTTGCAATTCTGATTCTAACTTCCTTTCTGGTGTCACCATCCTGGTCTATGTAGCTGCCAAGGTATGCAAATTGATTTACTTCTTCAATATCTGTCCCTTCTATGTGTATTTTTCCATTTTGATTAAGGGGAATTTTCATTATTTTTGTTTTGTCCTTGTTAATTTCAAGTCCTATTTTGCTAGCCAGTGAAGACAGGCTATCTGTTTTTTCTTACATCCATCTTCACCTTGGTCTTCCTCTCTTTCTTTTTTCCCAGTATGTACCCTTCCAAGATGGTCTTCTCTAGATTGTGTTGGTACAGAATCATATTTGCCTTTAGAATCTGTTTTGTTTAGTTGTAATAAACATATTCTCATTCTGTGTGAGATGAAAATTTGTGGCCATGCAAAGAATGCTCAAGAAAGCTCTCCACTGGCTCACTGTTTTTCTTTTCCCTTCACAGACTTGACTGTGTTGGTATCTTAAAGCTGAGGAATGCTGATGTTGAATGTCGGATCGGGCATGTCTTGTAGCCAGGTGCCTGGTCACGATGTCTGACAAGACCCATCATGTCTTCAAGGTGGTCTCAAACCCAGTAGTCTGCAGTAAGTTCATACATGTTGTGGTGAATTACAAAGCACTGAGATGTATGTTGTGAAATATATGTTGTGGGGCAGGGAAGGTAGGAAAGGAAAAGGGGCTTCTGTATTATAAAGCATATAGGGCTTATAGTGTTAGAGCCAATGTTTTCCTGGATTCGTCTCTGGTACTGAGCCATATGAAGGATACGGTGTTAATACCATGGCAGATTATCTATTAGGATGAAAAGTCTTCAGTACTGAGCCATATGAAGGATATGGTGTTAATACCATGGCAGATTATCTATTAGGATGAAAAGTTTCAGCCAGGGGGCCGGTAGGCCATCAGGGAATACAAATTCTGCAAATTCAGATTATTGCTTCATTAATTTTATAGCAGGAGATGATCGGTACAGATGGGGGTGAGGTTCTAACTAAATGTAATCTAGAGGCACAGGTGGGGGTGAGGTTCTAACTAAATGTAATCTAGAGGCACAGGTGGGGGTGAGGTTCTAACTAAATGTAATCTAGAGGCACAGGTGGGGGTGAGGTTCTAACTAAATGTAATCTAGAGGCACAGGTGGGGGTGAGGTTCTAATTAAATGTAATCTAGAGGCACAGGTGGGGGTGAGGTTCTAACTAAATGTAATCTAGAGGCACAGGTGGGGGTGAGGTTCTAACTAAATGTAATCTAGAGGCACAGGTGGGGGTGAGGTTCTAACTAAATGTAATCTAGAGGCACAGGTGGGGGTGAGGTTCTAACTAAATGTAATCTAGAGGCACAGGTGGGGGTGAGGTTCTAACTAAATGTAATCTAGAGGCACAGGTGGGGGTGAGGTTCTAACTAAATGTAATCTAGAGGCACAGGTGGGGGTGAGGTTCTAACTAAATGTAATCTAGAGGCACAGGTGGGGGTGAGGTTCTAACTAAATGTAATCTAGAGGCACAGGTGGGGGTGAGGTTCTAACTAAATGTAATCTAGAGGCACAGGTGGGGGTGAGGTTCTAACTAAATGTAATCTAGAGGCACAGGTGGGGGTGAGGTTCTAACTAAATGTAATCTAGAGGCACAGGTGGGGGTGAGGTTCTAACTAAATGTAATCTAGAGGCACAGGTGGGGGTGAGGTTCTAACTAAATGTAATCTAGAGGCACAGGTGGGGGTGAGGTTCTAACTAAATGTAATCTAGAGGCACAGGTGGGGGTGAGGTTCTAACTAAATGTAATCTAGAGGCACAGGTGGGGGTGAGGTTCTAACTAAATGTAATCTAGAGGCACAGGTGGGGGTGAGGTTCTAACTAAATGTAATCTAGAGGCACAGGTGGGGGTGAGGTTCTAACTAAATGTAATCTAGAGGCACAGGTGGGGGTGAGGTTCTAACTAAATGTAATCTAGAGGCACAGGTGGGGGTGAGGTTCTAACTAAATGTAATCTAGAGGCACAGGTGGGGGTGAGGTTCTAACTAAATGTAATCTAGAGGCACAGGTGGGGGTGAGGTTCTAACTAAATGTAATCTAGAGGCACAGGTGGGGGTGAGGTTCTAACTAAATGTAATCTAGAGGCACAGGTGGGGGTGAGGTTCTAACTAAATGTAATCTAGAGGCACAGGTGGGGGTGAGGTTCTAACTAAATGTAATCTAGAGGCACAGGTGGGGGTGAGGTTCTAACTAAATGTAATCTAGAGGCACAGGTGGGGGTGAGGTTCTAACTAAATGTAATCTAGAGGCACAGGTGGGGGTGAGGTTCTAACTAAATGTAATCTAGAGGCACAGGTGGGGGTGAGGTTCTAACTAAATGTAATCTAGAGGCACAGGTGGGGGTGAGGTTCTAACTAAATGTAATCTAGAGGCACAGGTGGGGGTGAGGTTCTAACTAAATGTAATCTAGAGGCACAGGTGGGGGTGAGGTTCTAACTAAATGTAATCTAGAGGCACAGGTGGGGGTGAGGTTCTAACTAAATGTAATCTAGAGGCACAGCTGGTGGTTCATCCATCACTGTCTTAGTGCATACACTTTTCCTTCTGAAGAGTGCTGTAGTCAGAAATATGATTTATGAAAAAAAAAGCGCAGGCACTCATTTCTACAGGTGAAGTGACTAGTACACATTCAGCTTGGATTGAACCCTGGACTTTTGTTAGGGCACCTGAGTGGTGAGGCGGTTAGTGCACTCACATATTTAATAAACACTGGAACACATAATGTAAGCAGCCTATGTTGTCAGGTTCACATACTTTAAGGCATAGTATATAAGATCTTACCCAGAACCCATTGCTACTCAGAGAGGTCATGGTTCACACATTTTATGTAAATAAACATATGAGAGAAAGTGAGGGGGTACAGTTAGTGAGCACCATGTGTACAAGCTCACATACAGTGAGAGAGACCATGTGTACAACCTCACATACATTGAGAGACCATGTGTACAAGCTCACATACATTGAGAGACCATGTGTACAAGCTCACATACATTGAGAGACCATGTGTACAAGCTCACATACATTGAGAGACCATGTGTACAACCTCACATACATTGAGAAAGACCATGTGTACAATCTCACATACAGTAAAAGAGACCATGTGTACAAGCTCACATACATTGAGAGACCATGTGTACAAGCTCACATACAGTAAGAGAGACCATGTGTACAAGCTAACATACAATGAGAGAGACCATGTGTACAAGATCACATACAGTGAGAGAGACCATGTGTACAACATCACATACAGTGAGAGAGACCACGTGTACAACCTTATATACATTGAGAGACCATGTGTACAAGCTCACATACAGTGAGAAAGACCATGTGTACAACCTCACATACAGTGAGAAAGACTATGTGTACAAGCTCACATACAGTGAGAGATACCATGTGTACAAGCTCACATACAGTGAGAGATACCATGTGTACAACCTCACATACAGTGATAGACCATGTGTACAGGCTCACATACAGTGAGAGAGACCATGTGTACAAGCTAACATACAGTGAGAGACCATGTGTATAAAATCACACACATGAGACAACATGTGTACAAGCTCACATACAGTGAGAGACCATGTGTACAAGCTCACATACAGTGAGAGACCATGTGTATAAAATCACACACATGAGACAACATGTGTACAAGCTCACATACAGTGAGAGACCATGTGTACAAGCTCACATACAGTGAGAGACGATGTGTACAATTTCACATACAGTGAGAAACCATGTGTACAAGCTCACATACAGTAAGAGAGACCATGTGTACAAGCTCACATACAGTGAGAGACCATGTGTACAACATCACATACAGTGAGAAAGACCATGTATACAAGCTAACATACAGTGAGAGAGACCATGTGTACAAGCTCACATGCATTTAGAGACCATGTGTACAAGCTCACATACAGTGAGAGATACCATGTGTACAAGCTCACATACAGTGAAAGATACCATGTGTACAAGCTAACATACAGTGAGAGAGACCATGTGTACAAGCTCACATACAGTAAGAGAGATCATATGTACAAGCTCACATAGAGAGATTGCTTTAATTCTAGCTGAAGGATGGTCATCTTATTGTTATAGCAATGGTTCTTAAAGTGGGAAGTACTGTCCTCTCTATGGTAGTAGGAAGATCAAGGGAAATTGTGAGTGTAAAGGGGCAGTAGGGGCATCATAATTTTTTTTTTGTGGGAAGGAGGGGGGTGGTAGGTGGTCTGAGAGAAAAAGGGGTAACACCCTGAAAAAGTTGGGTAACCACTGTGTTAGATTATCTATGTTATTAAAGTTAGATTATCTATAGGATTAAAGTTATGTTATCTATAGCATTAAAGTTAGATTATCTATAGGATTAAAGTTAGGTTATATATAAGATTAAAGTTATGTTATCTATAGCATTAAAGTTATGTTATCTATAGCATTAAAGTTAGATTATCTATAGCATTAAAGTTAGGTTATCTATAGCATTAAAGTTAGGTCATCTATAGCATTAAAGTTAGGTTATCTATAGCATTAAAGTTAGATTATCTATAGCATTAAAGTTAGGTTATATATAAGATTAAAGTTAGGTTATCTATAGCATTAAAGTTAGATTATCTATAGCATTAAAGTTAGGTTATCTATAGCATTAAAGTTTGGTTATCTATAGCTTTAACATTAGATTATCTATAGCATTAAAGTTAGATTATCTATGGGATTAAAGGACTAGAAGACAACTTTAATCTTTGGCAAGAGAGGGGTTAGATTACAGCTTATATAAAAAAAGGTCTCTTACTGTAGAACCACAAATGCCCATTATGGGTAAGGAAAAATACGAAGTGCATAAGTGATAATGTGAAGGCTATACTGGTTTCTTCTCACTTATTTTTTTTTCTTAATGCCCGCATGGGCTTGCTAGATAATTTTACCACGTGTGTGGTGAGGGTTGTTGATTAAAATAGCCATAAAGCGGAAGTCAATATAACCGTATATCGGTCGTTTTTTTTTTTTTTTTTTTTTTTTAATGACTTTATTTCCATTCAACAATCAACAATCAACAATTTCATGTTCAATTGAAGTGATGTGAAATGGGGATGATTGCCCGTGAGGTGAAATAATGAGAAGGTGGGTTTTTACAAACCATGAGGTGATAGCGTGGAGTATTATAAAGTTAATATTTTATACATAAAATGTGAAAACAAAGGTTACAGTAATAATATCACACACGCACGCACACACACACAGACACTCTCTCTCTTATCTAGGCTTGTTATAGCGTCAGGGCTTCGTTCTGTACCGTGGGAAGGGTGATAAAAAGCGTCGTGGGCTTGTTTTTATCTCTATTGTCGTGTGGCTGTCCGTGTCTGCGCTGTGCCTTGTTTATCTTCTAACTTGGCTGACATGTTATCTTAAACCCCCCTCGAGGGTAGAGATGTCTGCTGGTCAGTCTGTCGCGTCAAAAGTTAATCCTGTCTGGCAGTCATTGTCTGGTCAGATTGTTGCTTCAAGGCTAATCCCGTCTACTAACATTTGTTGAAGGAAACAGGTGTAACATTGTAAAAATATACATAAGAGATTCACAAGGAGTGTAAAGTTGTACCAGTAACAATGGAGCAGTGAATATTAGAGCATTTGCAGTTCACTCTCTCTCTCCCTCTCTCTCTCTCTCTCTCTCTCTCTCTCTTATGTGCTCGATACTGTCAAAGTTTTATTTCATGTCAGTTTACAGCACGTCATGATTTTCATTTCCCTTTGTCGAAACAGATCCCTGAAAATGTTGGGACTAAACGTGCCGAACTCAAATCTAGCTTTGTTCCTGCACGTCCACACCAAGTGCCTGATATCGGTCGTTTTTTTTTTTTTAATGACTTTATTTCCATTCAACAATCAACAATTTCATGTTCAATTGAAGTGATGTGAAATGGGGATGATTGCCCGTGAGGTGAAATAATGAGAAGGTGGGTTTTTACAAACCATGAGGTGATAGCGTGGAGTATTATAAAGTTAATATTTTATACATAAAATGTGAAAACAAAGGTTACAGTAATAATATCACACACGCACGCACACACACACAGATTGCTTTAATTCTAGCTGAAGGATGGTCATCTTATTGTTATAGCAATGGTTCTTAAAGTGGGAAGTACTGTCCTCTCTATGGTAGTAGGAAGATCAAGGGAAATTGTGAGTGTAAAGGGGCAGTAGGGGCATCATAATTTTTTTTTGTGGGAAGGAGGGGGGTGGTAGGTGGTCTGAGAGAAAAGGGTAACACCCTGAAAAAGTTGGGTAACCACTGTGTTAGATTATCTATGTTATTAAAGTTAGATTATCTATAGGATTAAAGTTATGTTATCTATAGCATTAAAGTTAGATTATCTATAGGATTAAAGTTAGGTTATATAAGATTAAAGTTATGTTATCTATAGCATTAAAGTTATGTTATCTATAGCATTAAAGTTAGATTATCTATAGCATTAAAGTTAGGTTATCTATAGCATTAAAGTTAGGTCATCTATAGCATTAAAGTTAGGTTATCTATAGCATTAAAGTTAGATTATCTATAGCATTAAAGTTAGGTTATATATAAGATTAAAGTTAGGTTATCTATAGCATTAAAGTTAGATTATCTATAGCATTAAAGTTAGGTTATCTATAGCATTAAAGTTTGGTTATCTATAGCTTTAACATTAGATTATCTATAGCATTAAAGTTAGATTATCTATGGGATTAAAGGACTAGAAGACAACTTTAATCTTTGGCAAGAGAGGGGTTAGATTACAGCTTATATAAAAAAAGGTCTCTTACTGTAGAACCACAAATGCCCATTATGGGTAAGGAAAAATACGAAGTGCATAAGTGATAATGTGAAGGCTATACTGGTTTCTTCTCACTTATTTTTTTTCTTAATGCCCGCATGGGCTTGCTAGATAATTTTACCACGTGTGTGGTGAGGGTTGTTGATTAAAATAGCCATAAAGCGGAAGTCAATATAACCGTATATCGGTCGTTTTTTTTTTTTTTTGATTTTTTTTTTAATGACTTTATTTCCATTCAACAATCAACAATCAACAATTTCATGTTCAATTGAAGTGATGTGAAATGGGGATGATTGCCCGTGAGGTGAAATAATGAGAAGGTGGGTTTTTACAAACCATGAGGTGATAGCGTGGAGTATTATAAAGTTAATATTTTATACATAAAATGTGAAAACAAAGGTTACAGTAATAATATCACACACGCACGCACACACACACAGACACTCTCTCTCTTATCTAGGCTTGTTATAGCGTCAGGGCTTCGTTCTGTACCGTGGGAAGGGTGATAAAAAGCGTCGTGGGCTTGTTTTTATCTCTATTGTCGTGTGGCTGTCCGTGTCTGCGCTGTGCCTTGTTTATCTTCTAACTTGGCTGACATGTTATCTTAAACCCCCCTCGAGGGTAGAGATGTCTGCTGGTCAGTCTGTCGCGTCAAAAGTTAATCCTGTCTGGCAGTCATTGTCTGGTCAGATTGTTGCTTCAAGGCTAATCCCGTCTACTAACATTTGTTGAAGGAAACAGGTGTAACATTGTAAAAATATACATAAGAGATTCACAAGGAGTGTAAAGTTGTACCAGTAACAATGGAGCAGTGAATATTAGAGCATTTGCAGTTCACTCTCTCTCTCTCTCTCCCTCCCTCTCTCTCTCTCTCTCTCTCTCTTATGTGCTCGATACTGTCAAAGTTTTATTTCATGTCAGTTTACAGCACGTCATGATTTTCATTTCCCTTTGTCGAAACAGATCCCTGAAAATGTTGGGACTAAACGTGCCGAACTCAAATCTAGCTTTGTTCCTGCACGTCCACACCAAGTGCCTGATATCGGTCGTTTTTTTTTTTTACAATTTTATTTCCGTTCAAACTTCAAACATTTTCGTATACAACTGAAATGGTGTGAAGTGGGGGTGATTGCCCATGGAGTGAAATGATGAGATGGTGGGCTTTTACAAAGCATGCGGTGATAGCGTGAAGTAAAGCAAATACTTTGTACATAGAATGCGAAAAAAAAACCGCAGTAGTAATATCACACACACGCTCTCACACACACTCTCTCTCACACATACACACCAACAAACACGCACACACGCATGTGTTTAGGCATTGATGTTGCCATGGCTGTGCATAGTTTTCCCTAGAGATCTCTGTCCTGACATTCTAATGAAAAGATATAAATTTATGTATAGATATTGTTACAATCGAAAGGATGCTTTGAAGCTAATACATACAATATGTGATGAAGTGAGGTGTATGCTAATGGGATACAATTTGATGAGAATGTGTTTCTAACCAATCCTATTACTTTTTTGTGTGTCAAGGGAGAGTGCGAGAACGCAGCCCTCGCTTAAAATTATGCACACTTGAGGTCGCCGGCCTGTGAGCTGATCACAGGGTCAACTTAACCGGAGTGAAAAACAGAGGTTGCATACCAGGCAAAACACGTGGGGAACTAAATCACTCCAAGGTCTTGTTGCAGCGTGTCGCGATGTTTTGATGATTCTTGACTATCAAACTAAAAGAGGAGGGGGGGGGGTGTTGGAGTATACTTTCTTAAACTTTGCTCGAAAGCGGTGAGATTCGTGGCGATTGTTGGGAAATGATACATTTTTGATAAATGGTGAAAGAGTGTCATTTGGCAAGGACATGCCATAACCTCTCTCTCTCTCTCTCTTCTCTCACTCTTCCTCTCTCTTCACACACACACCCACACACAAACACACACACACACATTCTCTTTGATACTGTTTACGTCATAATTTTTGTTTTCTTTTGTTGAAACAGATCAGTGAAAATTCTAGGACTAAACGTGCAGAACCTAAATCTGGCATTGTTTCTGCACGTCCACACCAAGAACCTGAACTCTGCAAGCAGGGCCAGTAACTTGGTGTGTGTGTGTCCGGCTGAGTTCTAGGAATAACATTTAGCATAATAGCTTTATATATGTCTATTTTTTGGGCTACATGTGTTTCTATTATGTTCCGCACTGTTGCTATACTGTGTGTGATGGTGATACATTCGTAAAATATGTGTTCTTCCGTTTCTTGGATGTTCTTTCTGCATAGTAGACATGGTGCTGTCTGTTGGGATCTATGTGCTTCTCTCTGTGTGGTGGGTGTCATGTTGTAAATAAGTCTAAATGTAATTTCTCTCGCTTTCGGTGCAATATTTCTAAGATGTAAGTTTGCGAAAGTTTCTTTAAAGTCAAAGATGCCATATCTCCAACTTCTTTTAATCCTGAGATGTAGCAAGGGTGCTTGGTTTCTGATTAAGTGTTTGTAGATGTAAGTTGTTTTCCGTTGTAAGAGTGCTTCGTTTCCGCGGATGGCCTGTATGCAGTTTTGGTAGAATGGTGGTAGCGTACCAAAATAGTGTGGCTGTGAGTTGTTTGGTGGAAGTAGGTTTGATAGTCGGAGTCCAATGTAATAGTGAGCTAGCACGTGCTGCTTTCGGTATGTGATGATGCGGCCTACGTGACTAATCCTGAGTGCTTGGATCTTTGTGGGTATGTCTTGGAGGGCAATTCCTCCGTGTAGCTTGTCTTGTATGAGAGTTTTATGTTTTATGCTGTATATGGTGCTTGTGAAGATAAAGCTTCTGATCTGTTTGTTAATTGCTTGGATTATCTGTTGTGGAGGGTCTAGTACTGTGGCTATATATATTATTTTTGGAATGATGTAAGTGTTCACTACTATGCTTCTACCGAATATCGTTGTAGTTTTATATTTGTATCTGTTCAGCATGTCTGTGATTTGTGCTACAAGTTTCTCTCATGTGGGTTTGTGTGTTTTGTGTGGATGGGAAGGGAAAACGATACCATAAAGTTTAATGTGATCTGTATTTGTGAGGCGAAAGGGAAAATCCCTTTTATTCCGCCATTTGCCTAAACCCATTATGACTGTCTTTTGTATGTTTATTTTTGCACCACTGGCTTTGCCAAATTCTGTAAATGCGTCTAAGATGTTCGTTATGGATGTCTCTGTTGGTGGGAAGAAAACAGTGTCATCTGCATAGGCAAGCAACTTCCTGTCTCCCCCTCCCGGTATGAAAGTTCCTTTGATTGTCTTGTCTTGTCTGATTTTCTCTAGAAGTGGTTCTAGACTGAGCACGTATAGCAGAGGAGAGAGGGGACAGCCCTGTCCACTGATCTAGTTAGCCTGAAACTCTCTGTAAGTGTGTGGTTTACTAAGACTTTGCTCTCAGGCTTGGAATAGAGGATGTATATCCATTCTCTAAAGTAGTTCCCTATGTTGCAATGAAGTAAAGTCTTATGTAAGTATTGGTGTGACACTCTATCAAAGGCTTTTTCCTGGTCTAAAGAAAGGACAGACGACTGGCAGTCCTTCTGGTGTGTGTAATATATAATATCTCGTATGAAATGTGTGTGTTGATGTATGTTCCGGTTTTCTACACCACATTGTTGGTCTTCGTGTATGAGTTTATGCATAAAAGGCTTGAGTTTATTTGTGAGTGCTTTTGCGAGGATCTTGTAGTCTACATTTAGCAGAGATATAGGTCTGTAGTTTTTGAGTTGTGTCTTGTCTGAGTTATCTTTGGGTATTAATGTAATGTATGACAGGTTAAGACTAGGTGGGAGTTCTTTGCGGTCAAAAGTTTCTGCAAAGACACGTAAAAGGAGAGGACCTAAGATAGGAAAGAAATGTTTGTAGAACTCCGCTGTAAGGCCATCTGGTCCTGGTGACTTGTCTTTTTGCATTCCCTGTACTGCATGTGCTACGTTTTCCAGTGTTAGTGGTGTATCGAGTGTATGTCTGTCCATGTCACACAGTTGTTTAGTGTACTGCATGTATATGTCTTGCATATGTGTGTCTGTTTTGTCTTCAGTGTATAGGTTTCTATAATATTCCCTGAAAGCCTGTGCTATGCTATGTCTGTTTGTGTGTTGCCATCCAGGTCTATTATCTCGCCTATCTGTCTACTGCGTTGAATGTTTTGTTCTATTCCTAAGTACTGCTTGGTGGGCGCTTCTTGAGTGATAGTATTGAGTCTAGTCCTGAGTAGTGCACCCTGATATCTATGTTGTCTGTGTTTATCTAGGTCTTCTTGTAGTGTGAGTAGATGCGGTGAGTTTTTGTCAACCTGTTTTGTTAGTCTGATTGCTGCTTCAAGTATTTTCTCCTCTCTAAGTCTGTCTCTGTGTATCTGAGTTGACAGTATCTGTGCTCTGTCCTTGATTGTTTTTTTTTCAGTATTTCCCAGTGTTGTTGAACGTTGGTTGCGGGGATGTCATTTGTGAAAGTGTGAATAAGCTGTGTTATGTGATCTACAAATTCTCCATTCTGGAGAAGTGTATTGTTAAATTTCCAATGCGGTGATCATTTGAATGGTCTGTTTGTGTGTGTCGTGTTTACTGTTGTGACGACTGCTTTATGGTCTGTAAACTGTAAGGTTCTTGTGAGATGTCTGATTTCTGTTATATGATGCGTCGAAGGTACATAAATTCTGTCTAGTCTGGTGGGTCTACTGTGGGAGCTGTTTTTGTGTGTGGTGTCTCTGCTCTGTGGATGCGTATGTCTATATGTATCCACTAAACTGTGTGTATCAATTATGTCTTGTAGTATCTCTAGCTGGTTTTTATCGTCTCTGCATGTTCTAACAATCTGGGCGGCAGCTTGACCTCCTATGATGTCTATATCAGACAGAACACAGTTGAAATCCCCTGCTAATATAATGTTGTGTCCTCTGTACATACGGGTAAGTAGAGAATCTAACTCCTCATAAAACATTGGTTGTTGAACATGGTTAGGTGGAGCATGTATGTTGACTATAGTGTATGCATGGGTGTCACTCATCGCCTCTGCTATGGCTATCCTCCCCCTACTATCCCTGTTTGTTCTAACAATCTCCCATCTGTCTGACGTCTGTATTATCGTTACTCCCGACCCCGAATTTTGTACGGCCAAGCTAAAACATGAGAATCTAAGGCCTAACTGTGTAGTGATCTGTGCTGCGTGTCTATCTGTCTGTATGTTTGTTTCTTGTACGAGAATGAAATCTGGTTTGTGTGTTTGTATCAGAGAGACAATGTGGTGTAGTTTTGTTCGGATGCCTCTAATATTAATGCTTAGGATTCTAATTTCTGTACTCATGTTTCGATCTGTTTAAACAAAAGAAAAAAAAAGGTTCTACATACATTTGCGTTTTAATCCAAGTTGATGTCACGGAACATATCACACTGAGGAGATCGTTAAGGAAACTTGGTCCTATATACACACCTTGCAATGGTTCACAATTGTGCATCTGTATCTATAATCAGAGGAGGATCGTCTTCATCTATATGGGCTTCTTCAACCTGTTGGGCCCATGAGAGTAGAAAGTCCGGTGATCTGGATATAGAGTTCATGTCGTCGCTATTGAAGGAGACTCCCCTGGGTTCTTCCCCGATGGCAGGTATCATTCCTGCAGGTATCATTCCTGCTGGTTGGTGCCGAGGGCCGGTTGCTCTGTCGTTTATCTCACTTATTTATTTCTGCTGCAGCTCAATCAGTGGGTCAACCAGAACTGAACCCAATCCCTAATGGTGCTCTTAATTTGGCTAACAGGGCAAGGTTCGCTGTGAGAATTTTAAGAAACTCATTATTTTGGTCCATCAAGAAAACCATTATGACCCACTCCCAAACTCACAGACTTGTGTTCTGACATCTTCACAGCTTCTAAGAACATCCATCATGCAATTCCTGGAACTTACAACAACAGCAACAGTTTCTGTACAAAGATGGTCTTTGTTGTGGAGATGGCACGGTTATGCCCCTTCCTTTTCATAACAATCCCAGAAATGGCACAGTTATGCCCCTTCCTTTTCATAACAATCCCAGAAACTTGTCTCTCCAAATGATGTGGAACTATTTATAGAAGCTGACCATTCTTATAAATTTACTTCATAAATTAAAGCAAACCCAGTAGGTAAATACTGAAATAGGAAATCAGTATGGCATTTTTGAAAAATCATATATTGGCAGAGATTTTGCAAAGAGGCATGTTATTTATTATACTCCATAATAGAAATATATATTAAATGATGACATAAATTATTAACAATATTTTCATGTTTTTTATGTTTAAGACTCATCTCATATGCAAAGTTCCTCCATACGTAGACCTAGGGGTGGATCAACCTGAAGTAGCTGAGATTGTGGTCGGCTGCTCGGGCACAAGGAGTGACCCACAAAACTTCACTTACATACCAGGTTGGTTGAAGCTGTAAGTCATCTTAGATATGTATTTGTCTTACTTTTTGATTAAACTGCCTTAATTAACAAATCACATCCTCATAAATATCTGTGGAGCACAAGATAGTGACAAATTCCTTCTATTTATGTAGGTTGTTACAATCTTTTCAGGATTTTGCTATATTTATTTTGTTTGTTTGTCTTCCTGCATGTCTTCACATAAACAAAGAGAATGCTCCAGTTTGTCTCACTTTGAAGAGTAGATAATCTTTATCTTCAAAAGCAGGGCATGCTGCAACAAAAAAAAACTGAAAGAGAAATGTAAGACACCATTTTATGTATTTTTCACTATAACTGCTCACCAACATGCAAAAAATACCTGGCAATGGACTTTCATATTCTGGCAATGAAAACAGCTCACAAAATGTCTTGTCATCCACCGACACTTGGCTAGTTTTAATATCACTGCCAATTTCTCTTCTTTCCTGGCCATTGCGGAACACATACTTGAAGGGAATAAAAATTATCCAGACATACAACAAATAATTTAACCAAAAGTTTCACCGAAAAGCGTTTTACTGACAACATCTGCAAAGAAGCTCACATACATTGTAAAAACTCAACCACAAAGCTGCCCAACAGCCAACCCAAGAGAGAATCCAATAAATCCACAACACCTTCCAGAAAAATACCCAATAGGAGGATCGTAAACAAACTCCTGTTTTGCTGACAATCAAGCACTTATAGCCACATTAGAAAATGGCCTACAACAGAACATGGATAATTTAGCAAAGGAATGTAAAAGCCACAACATGAAGATCAGTGATGAAAAAACAGAAGTCATGAAAGAAGAAATCCAAACAAAAATCTTACTAGACAACCAGTCCTTGAAACAAGTGAAACATTTCAAATACCTAGGTAGCATAATATCATCCTCAGGGACAATTGATGCCGAGATTGAGAACAGATGCAATAAAGCAAATCAGGTCACTGGACAAATGACTCCTTTACTGAAAAACAAATACATTGTAAATGAAACAAAAAGGGCACTGTACAACACAATTTTCCTCCAAACTCTATGATTATCAATGTCAAACATGAACACTAACAGCCAAGAACTAAAGAAAAATCATCATGACAGAAATGAGATGTTTAAGGAGAATACTAAATGTGACAAGAAGAGACCAAATAAGAAATGACACCAACAGGACAAAGGCTGGAGTAACACCAGTATTACACTATATCCAGTAACAACAAGTCAAATGGTTTGACCATGTTACAGGGTTACCATATTATATATAATCTTACATCTTATATCCTTCCCATACCATTAAACGACACATAGGGGCTCGCATGGCAGCTTGCAAAGTCTCCTGTTTTTGACGAGTTTTTCAATTTCATTAAGGGATTTTATACCTACTAATTTGGCCTTTCTTAACAATGTCCTCTTTAGAGTTTCACATGGTCAACCTCTTTTTTTTTCAGCCTGTTGTGTTCCCCTTGATAGCTTGTTTTGGAATTATCTGACTGTTTCTTCTGATCACCTAACTGATATACGTCCATCTGTTTTTTCCTGATCACCCATGAGACTGGTTGTTGTTCACTCATCTGCCTTATCTCTGCATTGTTCTTGAATTTGTTCCACTTTATACTGAGTATTTTCCTTAGGCATTTGTTTTCAAAACAGTCTACTGCCATATGTTCTCAAGATTCTTGATATATAATATAATATATATATATATAATGCACACCTTTAAAAACATCCATTCATTCATTTGCATGTCCCTTGGGGAACTTTGCCTCCCTAACAGCACTCCTGTAGGCCTCTCGGTTGTAAGCAAGATGGCCTGCTGCTGATGCATCCATTTGCAGATAATCAATAATGTTTTGCAGCTATCTTCACCTTGGTCTTCCTCTCTTTCTTTTTCCCATTATGTACCTTTCCAAGACGGTTTTCTCTAGATTATCATGTCGTTTAATGTGTCCAAAATATTTAAGTTTTCTCTCTTTAATCCTCTTTACTAGCCAGCCTTCTTCAATATTAAGTTCTTGTAGTATGGATATAAAAAACATCCAACACATTTTTAATTTTTTAAAAATGTAACTAATTATTAATCATTATTAAGAGAGGCCAAATTAACAGGCATAAAATCAAACTTGAGGTTGAAAGACTCGCCGAAGACAGGAAAAATTGGGTAACTACATAGACCTAGGGGTGGATCACCCTGAAGTAGCTGAGATTGTGGTCAGCTGCTCAGGCAAAAGGAGTGACCCACAAAACTTCACTTACATACCAGGTTGGTTGAAGCTGTAAGTCATCTTAGATATGTATTTGTCTTACTTTTTGATTAAACTGAGTTAATTAACAAATCACATCCTCATAAATATCTGTGGAGCACAAGATAGTGACAAATTCCTTCTATTTATGTAGGTTGTTACAATCTTTTCAGGATTTTGCTATATTTATTTTGTTTGTTTGTCTTCCTGCATGTCTTCACATAAACAAAGAGAATGCTCCAGTTTGTCTCACTTTGAAGAGTAGATAATCTTTATCTTCAAAAGCAAGGCATGCTGCAACAAAAAAAACTGAAAGAGAAATGTAAGACACCACTGAGTGACGAAATAATGCCCACCACTGAGTGATGAAATTATGACCACCACTGAGTGATGAAATCATGACAACCACTGGCCCAGTGAAACCACTAAAGAAGATAAGCTCTACGGTTCCATACATGAATTATAAAAAAACAGTGAAATTTATCCAACAGACGGGACTGCAGATATAGACAGACAATGCGAACGAAGCAGAAGAAGAAGATGATCATCATCACTGAGTGATGAAATTATGGCCACTTCTGAGTGATGAAATTATGACCAATACTGAGTGATAAAGTCATGACACCAATGAGTGATAAAATCATGACACCATTGAGTGATGAAATCATGACCACCACTAAGTGATAAAAACATGACACCACTGAGTGATGAAATCATGACACCACTAGTGATGAAATCATAACCACCACTGAGTGATGAAATCATGACCACCACTGAGTGATAAAATCATGACCACTACTGAGTAATAAAATCATGAGACCACTGAGTGATGAAATCATGACCACCACTGAGTAATAAAATCATGAGACCACTGAGTGATAAAATCATGACCACCACTGAGTGATAAAATCATGAGACCACTGAGTGATAAAATCATGACCACCACTGAGTGATGAAATCATGACCACCACTGAGTGATAAAATCATGACCACCACTGAGTGATAAAATCATGACCACCACTAAGTTATGAAATCATGACCACCACTTGATAATAAAGTCATGACACCACTGAATGATGAAATCATGACACCACTAGTGATGAAATCATAACCACCACTGAGTGATGAAATCATGACCACCACTGAGTGATAAAATCATGACCACTACTGAGTAATAAAATCATGAGACCACTGAGTGATGAAACCATGACCACCACTGAGTGATATAATCATGAGACCACTGAATGATAAAATCATGAGACCACTGAGTGATGAAATCATGACACCACTGAGTCATGAAATCCCAGTCACCATGAAGAGCTTCTGCTAAGTGGAAAACCAATAAAATATTACTGTAGCTACCTAGACCATGGGAACCATAAGAACATCCTTCCTATTTCCACTCTTAATGTGTGCATCTACCTTGCCATCTACACTTCTTTTCTCCTTTTTGTTTTTCTTGTTATGTACTGTATATGTTAATCTTGGCAAACTACCATGTGGGCCCTATGTGACGTTTAGTGGCACGCGAAGGATGTAAGATGTAAGTAACAATGTATTTGTTGTTCACAGCCTCGGTGCAGAGTATGAACCTTCTTGAGGGTTGTGGAATCAGAGTCAAAAGTAATTCTGGAAGTAATTAGAACCAGAGTCTGTAGAAGTGTAGCATTTACAAGTTGTATAAAGGAGACATAGTTAGACAGAAGAATAGAGTGGTCAGGGTTCCAAGCAATTTTGAATACAGTCAGAGTCATTAGAAATGTACCATTTATGAAGGAGTTGGGATCAGGCAGTAAAAGTAAAGTAGAGAAGTCAGCAACAGAAGAAATTTTAGGTTGAACTGGAATCATTAGAAATGTACCATTTATGACAGAATTAGATAGTATTCAGATAGAGAGATCAGAATAAGAAATAGTTTTAGGTAGCATCAGTAAAAATATACCAACAAATGTTTCAAGGGTTTAGTATATTAAAAAAGAAAAAAGAGAGAGAATCCAAAGTCAGAATCAATTTTTGTAGAGTTAGAGATGACAGAAATGTACCATTTATGAAGGATTTGTAGACTGGCAGTAGAGAAACAGAGATATTAGAACCAAATGTATAGTACACCACCTCCATAGCCAAGATTTTCTTGTAAACTTTATGCACACATGTATACATGTATTGTTTGTTCAGAATGTTAGAGTGCATACCACCTTATTTGTTTTAATCAAGACAAATATTATATTTTATATCCTTGAGTGGCAGCATTCATGGGATTACCCATAATTCAGACAGATATACTGTAAATTCAAGATAATAATGTATATTTAAAACTCACCAGTTTACCTCTTGGTTCCTTCTATGAAAAAAGAGTTTCCCATGGACGCAGATGGTGCTTCCTCTATGCAGTCACTTTCTCTTGTCTCCCCTGGTGAGTAATCTTTAATTTGTTATTGGCATTTGGAGCCTTTTATTTTCCTTTTCATGGGCAGTGACTCGGTGAATTTTCATTTTCATAAAATTAAAAGATGTCCTATTTTCATTTTGTGTACAGACAGCCATGTGTGTTATGTAAAAAAGTATGCCTGACCATGCAGGCAGATGAATGGAGGCAAGTTTCCTCAACATAGATTGATGAAAGCACATTTAGTACAGGGTTGAATGGATGTCGGCAGCAGTGAGAATCCGCTACTTTTCAGTTCAAGAAACCATGTTGCTATCAGCTTCACTTTTCCAGTCAAAAGTGACTTTTGTTTGTGGTTTTGTTTCACCAGAAAATCTGTTTATCCTTATTGTTTTAATATTTGACACAGTATGATTTGTTAGCAGTTATAAGGCAAACATAGGGGATTTTGATAGTCTATACTAACTAATAATTTTCTAAACATAAGTCATCATGAAGAGTATATATTATGTCCAGTCTTTCTAATCCATGTAATGAGATCTTGCAGACCTACATCATAAGACCTTGCACATCCTCATCATACGATCTTGGTCACTTACATCATACCTTGTTCATCCATGTCATGAGATCTTGGAGACCTATATCATGAGGCCTTGCATACTTACATCATAAGATCTTGCATACTCATATCATGCCATTTTGCAGACCTATGTCAAGATGCCTTGCAAATCTACATCATAAGACCTTGCAGGAACAAATTAATCTGAGAAATAAGATGTGAAGCTATTGTAAAAACCTAGCAAAACATTTGGACAAAATTATCTTAACCTGAAACACAGCGGTTAAAGAAAACTCCTAACCTAGATCAGTCTATCGGTTAAACACTAGCCATAGACCATACCAATATCAGGATTAAACTGGATCAGTTAACACAGGCCAGCTCTTCAGATTCAGGTTCAGTATGGTTTCAGCACCACAGCCAATGAGAATATCCCATAATGACTCTGCCACCTGTGCCAGTGACATCTCCTGGATTGTGCAAGAACCATCCCACTTCGTGTCCATGCACAATGACAAAAAAGTGATCTGTGCATGATTAATGCATACATCTCCACAAATGTCCTCAGTGGGGAGGCACCCACAGTCAGCTATAAGCAACCATACTATGCCAACCTTCCACAGTGGAGTGTATCAGCCATGTTTATCCATAATCAGTCACTGGTGGAGAAACCCATGCTCCACTGAAACTCACAGCTCACAGTGACTGCCCAAGCACTTAACACACTTAAGCCAAACTGGCTCCCAGCCCACAACAAAATAAAACTGACACAGACAAAGTGTATAGAAAGGGAAGCAAATGCAAAATCATCAAGGGTCACATTCGCCCTTCCATTATATTGGAACTTAGTGGGTCTATGCTAATGGAGATAATGAAGAGGAGAAGCACCAGTAGATGAATTTGGAGTTGAGAGATGATGATTCTAACTATGTAACAGATCTAAAAACTGTCATAAAACTCTTTGTCATACTGAAATTTGGAAAGAATGGTTCACATCAGTCATAAATTTCCTCACACATTTACACCAGGTACCTCCAACATCTAGATGAACTGCTTGAGACCATGACTGTTACAACTGTTTAGAAATATCTCTGACACTTCTTTCATAGATTTCAGTTTCATTTTCTGAAATATAACTCTTTACCAGCTCAGAATCAGTCCCATACTAGTGAGATTGATTTTTATTTGATCATCTGTTTTTGCATTTAATAAACTGACAAGTTTGTGTGCAGCGCCTTCAGTCAGAAAGTGAAAATTTGACATTTTCAGAGACTGTGGCACTATGTTTTAACATCTAGATTAATTAGAGCATGACTGGAACCATTCACTGCTTATTCACTTTGAATGTGAAGGCAATTCACTTCAAATATTTGTTACCCATAAGTTTCATTCAAATGTTATTACAAGTTTCATGAATGTGGTATTCATCAGTTTAATTTGAATTATTAGAAGTTTGTAACAAGCAATCTTGACTAAAGACTAATGAATTTTGTGTTTCAGAAGCTCTTGAATTGAACCACATGATCCATCAGATCCATGCTCAGTCTCTGAATAGCACCACCACTACTGCCAGCATATTCCAACCACCACTAGATGCCATCCCAGCCACAACACTTCATTCTTCATCCACCACATCATCTTGGCTCTTCAAACCATCCAGAATCTTGGACAATATGTCATCCACCCCAGCAGCTGTGGCTGTTGTATCACCAATCATTGCAGATCTAGATATTCCAGTTAAGTCTGTCTCCACCATTTGCTGTTCAACATCATTGCTTGTTCAGACACTGCCAAACATCTTGCTCAAAGAGAAACCAGATGGAATGATTCCAAACTCATCCAGTACTGCCCCAGAGAAAAGTGTCTCTACAATAGCCAACAATGAGATTGTTACCGCAGATGGTATTGGTAAGCCTTTGTTCAATCTGAGTTCTAATTATGCAGCTAAATATGGACCCTTTAAAATAAAAAATGTCATTATAAGTTGCATCTGACCTACTTTGTGCAGAAAAAAAAGTCCTAGCATAATCAAATGTTTTATAGCTTCATTTTCTTACAATGTAGCAGGTTTATATAGTGAATTTTATTGAAATCAAATCTTTTGGTACCCCAGTAACAGGCCTAGCCTGGTAAATGGGGAAGGAATGACCATGGTCTTCATGGTGGTGGAGTCAGCTAAAGAAGTATTGCATGCTCCCTGCATTCAGGGACTAAAAAAATAGCCTCCGTAACCTGCTCCCAATCTGACGTGATGCAGCATCTCAGCTTCTCCGCTCCAGCAGCGGCAAGGAACATCAGCTCAGTTCCAGGGAGGCAAAAGAAGAAGAAGAAAAACAATTTTTATTCATTCATTTGAAGTTCTTTTGCTTTATGCATCTTTTCTCTCTCTTCCTTTCTCTCTCTTCCTTCTCTTTTCTTTCTCTTTTTTCTAAATGTTATTCTTTTTCCTTACTGTTTCTTTCAAAGTTTTTCTAACACTTCAATTTCCTTGTCAATCATCTCTTATTCTATATGTATTTTGTATAGTTTATTTTTATTTTAGAAAATATATGAAATTTGGATGGAGAATTTTTGTTTTTTGGTCACTGACTAATAAGTGGATTTTAACTCTTTCCATGCCGATTGGCAAAATTTTACCATTTCTGATTTGTCCGTTAAGTGCCATTTGGTAAAATTTTAACACTTGTTTTGTGTCTAAAAAGACGGTGTAATTTTTTAATTGTAAAGTTTTATTTGCGCATGCCTGGTGACCTTTTATAGTTCCATCTGAAGCATGCTTAACTACTGAGTGAAAATGGGTCTTTCTTTGGAGAAATTTCAATATTTTGTGTCATTTCTGAGGCATACGGACAAGCCCTACCACCAGAACACTGTTTGTGAATGTGCCTCAAGTAGATTTTGACCTATAAAACACTATAAAACAGACTGAAGAAGTAGTTAGAAGGTTATTTCAGACATTATTGTACTGAGTTTGGTACATAATATCACACAACGAGATCGGATGAAGCTGCAGGTCAATCTAGACATTGCTGATGGTAGATCTAGACCTACCTGATAGTAAGTAGGACACAATTATCAGCTAAAATCATCGCACTACTTTTTTCCTAAAAAAATCTCTTAATTCTTACATTTACAGCTATTTTGATGCATAACACATATACTTTTATCATGGAAATACTTTGTTATTTCAATTTTACAACTATACCCCCTTTACAGATCAAGATCAGTGCTTTTAATTTGGCACCCAACTGAACATCCACTTTTCTTCCTGTGGTATAGAATACACAAATGCTGAAGGTGTAATTTTCACTATGCAAGTTAACCTAAGTCTGTCCTGGTCAATTAATCCTGAGGTCTAGCATTGGAATCAGTTACACTTCAGGAATCTTCTCTGGCTTGAAAATGGTTTCACATCTGGAGCCTTGGTCATGTGATGGTCTTATCGCACAAGGAAAGATGACATAAAATGTATATATGCTGTGGCTGCAATTTTCAACAGACTATCTGACTAATAAATTTTGAGGCTTCCGTTTGGTTCTGGTTGCTATATCATACGTTTGAATCCCTGGCATCTGCGATACTTTGATATCCAAGACTTTTCTGTGGTATCTTAACATACATTTATAATCAGTGCATTGCACATTGTCATTTTCCTCAGGCTTTTAAAATTGCAAAAATATATCCCCTTTTCAAATCTGGTTCAGAGAAAAATCCCTCAAGCTATAGACCAATTTCCATTCTATCAACTTTGTCAAAACACCTAGAAAAAACACATACAAAAAGCAACTTTACAACACATGCAAGAAAATGATTTGATTGTTGACTGTCAATCAGGTTTTAGGTCTAGACACACATCTCTCACAAAAATGACAGAATGTTGGTTATTTAACATAAATGATAATAAATTATGTGGTGCTGTCTTTGTTGACTTTAAAAAAGCATTTGACATGATTGATCATGTAATCCTAGTTAGAAAAGTTGAGACTTATAACTTACACCTGAACTTATCAAAATTCACTACATTTTTTCTTTCCAACAGACAGCAGGTAGTTTGCCTCAAAAACTGCAAGTCAGATTTATCTGTGGTTGATAATGGTGTTCTGCAAGGGTCTATTCTTGGTTCTCTGCTTTTTACCATCTACATCAATGATCTTCCACTTCATGTAAAAAATTGGTCTTGTGATTTTTTTGCTAATGACTGCACAGTGTACACTAGTGACAGTGACTGTATTATCTTGAGTCAACTCTTCAATTTGAAATAAACAGTCTTATTAACTGGAGTAACAACAACAGAATGCTCAAAACACCAGCAAAACAAAATTCACGCTTGTTACAACAAGACAGAAGTGAAAAAATTCACCAGCAACAACACTACAGCTCCACGCTGGAACTTCAAAGATAGAGAATGTTAGTGAACATAAAACTCTGGATCTCACAAATGACCACCATCTCAACTGGTATCATCATGTAGACAATCTAATCAAACTCATTGCAGGAAAAGTTTACCAGTTTGCCAAAATTATACACTTTCTTGACACAGATTTCCTCTAAGAAATCCACAAATCTTTCTAAAATATGAAAACCCAGGTCAGATTCTCTTCTCTCTTGTCCCTTCAGTGCCAAAAACACATGGGGCTGCTGTTAGCAAAAGATTAATATTTTAGTAGGTCCTTCGCTATCTTCTTGGCCGTCTCCCATGTCGGGGCTTTGTTTGCCAGCATTCTGTCTGCTGTATGCCTCCATGTCTCCTCCAGCATTTTGTCTGCTGTATGCCTCCATGTCTGAGCTTTGTTTGCCAGCATTCTGTCTGCTGTATGCCTCCATGTCTGGACTTTGTTTGCTAGCATTTTGTCTGCTGTATGCCTTCATGTCTGGGCTTTGTTTGCCAGATTCTGTCTGCTTTACTTCTCCATGTCTGGGCTTTGTTTGCTAGCATTTTGTCTGCTTTACTTCTCCATGTCTGGGCTTTGTTTGCTAGCATTTTGTCTGCTGTATGCCTTCATGTCTGGGCTTTGTTTGCTAGCATTCTGTCTGCTTTACTTCTCCATGTCTGGGCTTTGTTTGCTAGCATTTTGTCTGCTTTACTTCTCCATGTCTGGACTTTGTTTGCTAGCATTTTGTCTGCTGTATGCCTTCATGTCTGGGCTTTGTTTGCTAGCATTCTGTCTGCTTTACTTCTCCATGTCTGGGCTTTGTTTGCTAGCATTTTGTCTGCTTTACTTCTCCATGTCTGGACTTTGTTTGCTAGCATTTTGTCTGCTGTATGCCTTCATGTCTGGGGTTTGTTTGCCAGCATTCTGTCTGCTTTACTTCTCCATGTCTGGGCTTTGTTTGCCAGCATTCTGTCTGCTGTATGCCTCCATGTCTGGGCTTTGTTTGCCAGCATTCTGTCTGCTGTATGCCTCCATGTCTGGACTTTGTTTGCTAGCATTCTGTCTGCTGTATGCCTCCATGTCTGGACTTTGTTTGCCAGCATTCTGTCTGCTGTATGCCTCCATGTCTCTTCCAGGACAGATTACTGTGAGTAATGTCATTACAAAGTGAAGAGTTTTGTCTTATCACCATGACTGCCACAGGTTTTTTTACATTTAGCACAGATTTAAGTTGTGAGCTACATTTCTTTTCATTTGTCACAGAGTTTATATTCCAGTTCTTCTCATATCAAATCTGTAGAAGCAGAAAGACAAGATAGCAGCAGTGACCTGTGACACGGATGTGCTAAACTAATTTGCCATGTTATTTAAAGAAAGTGGAAACACTGTGTTTTGATTTAAGGCCTTTGTAATGTTTTTTATTTTACTGTTTATGTGAAACAGAAAGAGAGAGAGAGAGAGAGAGAGAGAGAGAGAGCATGAGCATGAATGTATCTGGATGCCTGTAGCATTTAGAAGGACTTGGAGTCATTTCACCATAAACTGACTTCTTTTTTTTTTTTTAGAAATGAACTGAAAGTTTTCAAAACCTGACGAGACATGAGTTTTACTTGAGAGAAGTTAGTGTTTTTTTTTTAAATATAAATAGATTTGGGAAGTGCAATTATGTGGTCTTCACACTCACACTGGGTGGATCTCTGCCAGATGTGTGCTTTTTATATATATTTATTTGTTGTTGTGCTTGACAAAGGTGTTTTGCTGAAATATTGGGTTGCTGCTTTTTACTTCTGTTTGGTTTATGACTTCCATTTTGTCTCCTGCTGTAGTCTCCCCTGAATTTCTTCTTTACATGTGCTTATAAAACTGAACCATGTGGCCCTGTAAACGTTTTCTCACTGGTACTAGTTTTACTACAGCCATTATAACAGTTTTTCTTTATGCCCTTTCTGATACTTTGCTGAATTAATTAAGAGGATTCTGAAAATATACTAGCAAAAGATATGTTTCATGAGTAAAACATAAAATTAACTAAGTAGTTTCATGAGAATAGACACTTTATTTTCAGAGAGAAGACAGATAAATATGTAGTACACTACTCTCAGCCCTTGCCTTCATCCTGTTGAAGTAGCTCTAGTTTCCTCATTGCATTTCTCTCTCAGGCAAGCTGCCACTAGTGAACTTCCCCATCTTTACCATTAATTTCCTTTTCAATTCTTTTTTTTTAGAGAAAAAAAATGGTAATTAGCTGTCCTTATTGCTTGACACTGCAATCCAGTGTTTCAATAACAGCCATTCACTTACTATTTTGTCTCTCTCATATTTTCTTTATCTTCATTTTTTTAGTTGTTTTTTTTACATGTTACTTGTGGTGTCTGATTGTATTCCATGATTGACCACACATAGCCCACATAGAGCTGTTTTAGTATCATTTTGTCTGCTCCTTATGAAGTCTTTTTAAAAGTTTTAACCTGTTACCAGCTTTTTTCTTTAATTTTTGGATGTGCCTTTAGAACAAGAGTTGTCTGTCAGTTGTTACTCCCAAGTACATTGGATTATCTTCTTTTGTTTCCCTTGATTTCTAGTATTAACTTTTTGCTTGGCCACTTTGTGGCTTTTTGGTAAAGGTGATGTTTTATTATAGTTCATAAATAAATTGTAAATAACACAGAACTGCTGTCATCATTCTCTATACTCTGATGGATGCGGTGAAGAAAATTAACAAATTATCCCTCCAAAGTGAAAAGTGACCTCAACCTATCTTTTATTTTTTTGGTTGTTTGTTCTTGAACATAAATGCCAGGTTTATGAAACATAAAGTTCCTCAATGATATCACCAAAGCTGCCATATAATCACTAAAATTAGCATACAGTTTCACCTGAAAGGAAGAGAAGGCAAGCAAAGATTGAGTGTAGTACATCAATCGGCAGGTCAGGACCATGGCTACATGCCCAGATAGCGCTAGCACCTCCCTGAGAAAGTAACAACTATTATGTCCTACAGCACTTTTTAAAATCTGAAAAGGAGTTAATAATGATATATAAAACCACTGTAAGACCAGTGTTAGAAATGGAAATGACACCAGACTCCTCTCAAGTAGAACTGTGGAGCCAGCATGATTTTTTTTTAATCACAGATACATTCTTTAAGCACAGAGAGTCCCAAATATATACCTGGTACAGATGGAAATATTTGGTATGCAGAAGCCAAACTTATTTCATGCTAACAAGGAACAACAAGAAAAGGTCAGTCATAGATGCAAGAGCAGTAGCCAGCCTAAGTTCAAGTGTGGAAAATAAAGCAGTAGTCAACCTAAGTTCAAGTATGGAAAATAAAGCAGTAGCCAGCCTAAGTTCAAGTATGGAAAATAAAGCAGTAGCCAGCCTAAGTTCAAGTATGGAAAATAAAGCAGTAGCCAGCCTAAGTTCAAGTATGGAAAATAAAGCAGTAGCCAGCCTAAGTTCAAGTATGGAAAATAAAGCAGTAGCCAGCCTAAGTTCAAGTGTGGAAAATAAAGCAGTAGCCAGCCTAAGTTCAAGTATGGAAAATAAAGCAGTAGCCAGCCTAAGTTCAAGTGTGGAAAATAAAGCAGTAGCCAGCCTAAGTTCAAGTATGGAAAATAAAGCAGTAGCCAGCCTAAGTTCAAGTGTGGAAAATAAAGCAGTAGCCAGCCTAAGTTCAAGTGTGGAAAATAAAGCAGTAGTCAGCCTAAGTTCAAGTATGGAAAATAAAGCAGTAGCCAGCCTAAGTTCAAGTGTGGAAAATAAAGCAGTAGCCAGCCTAAGTTCAAGTATGGAAAATAAAGCAGTAGCCAGCCTAAGTTCAAGTGTGGAAAATAAAGCAGTAGACAGCCTAAGTTCAAGTATGGAAAATAAAGCAGTAGCCAGCCTAAGTTCAAGTATGGAAAATAAAGCAGTAGCCAGCCTAAGTTCAAGTATGGAAAATAAAGCAGTAGCCAGCCTAAGTTCAAGTATGGAAAATAAAGCAGTAGCCAGCCTAAGTTCAAGTGTGGAAAATAAAGCAGTAGCCAGCCTAAGTTCAAGTATGGAAAATAAAGCAGTAGCCAGCCTAAGTTCAAGTATGGAAAATAAAGCAGTAGACAGCCTGAGTTCAAGTATGGAAAATAAAGCAGTAGACAGCCTAAGTTCAAGTATGGAAAATAAAGTGGTAGTAGAGGTCATCAAAGCACACAGGAAATGCCATAACACAACTCACAAGAAGAGACAAATGAAACAATAAAACTAAGCAACTCAAGGAAGAGAATGTGAAAGAAGAGTATGAAAAGAAAATAAGAGAATTGTTCATAAACTTACCAACAGAAACAAAATTTTTAAAAAGTGAAAAAGTAATAGGCTTTGTTAAAAATCAGCATAGCATGTCACAAGCAGCAAAGGAAACATGTGGTACTATGAAAAAATGTAGACAAATGAAAATAAGAACATGGTGGAATGATGAGGTAAAAGAGGCTGTAAAATAAAAATAAAAAAAAAAAATATATATATATAAAATGAATGTACGAGGAGTAATCAGGAGCAAGACTACAGTAAATATCGAACTGCAAGAAGATGCTCTAAATGGGTAATAAAATAAGCAAAGGTAAAATGATGGCACAAAGAAGCTACAAAAATCATGTATAAAAGATCAGTGCAGTGAAAAAGTGAGCAGAGCACTTCAGCCCAACAGATTGTGAATGATGTTAATGGTCATTCAGTATGTGAAACAGAGATCCAGTATGTGAAACAGAGATCCAGTATGTGAAACAGAGATCCAGTATGTGAAACAGAGATCCAGTATGTCTTCTTCTTCTTCTTCTTCTTCTTCTTCTTCTTCGTTCGCACTGTCTGTCTATATCTGCAGTCCTGTCTCTTGGATAAATTTCACTGTTTTTTGTAACTCATGTATGGAACCATAGAGCTTATCTTCTTTAGTGGTTTCACTGGGCCAGTAATTATTTCTCAGTGTCTCGTAGTTGATGCAGTTCTGGAGGATATGTTCCACAGTTTGGGGCACCTGGGCACATGTACATAGATTAGTAGTACCAACCTTAAACTTTGTATACATATGACTTCGGAGTCGGCTGTGTCCTGTTCAGAGACGGAAGATGGTGACTTGTTCCTTTCTGTTTAGCATGTGATAGTCATCATGTGGTGGTGTTTGCGGCTTCCTGTAGGTTTTTATCATGCTTTTCTTCTGATTATAGGTGACTGGTATGTCTGGTTGCTCCATTTCAGTGCCCTC
Organism: Achatina immaculata; assembly: GCA_009760885.1. Classification (NCBI taxonomy): domain Eukaryota; kingdom Metazoa; phylum Mollusca; class Gastropoda; order Stylommatophora; family Achatinidae; genus Lissachatina; species Lissachatina immaculata. The sequence goes on from CM019695.1 coordinate 39,456,812, forward strand.
TTTGGCCAGATGGTTAGCTTTCTCATTGCCTGGTATCCCACAGTGGGAGGGAATCCATTGCAAAGTGACTCCATGTTGTAAGCCAATTTTTGACAAGGCATCCTTAAGGTCTGGTAGTTTGTTGCACTGAAGAGCCTCCAGTACTGATCTTGCATCTGTGAGAATTACTACAGGACATGTATCAATTCTGGAGTCTGATAGTTTTCAACTGCAGCAATAATTGCCCTAACTTCTGCATCAAAGTTGTTGCAGTATTTACCAGTGGGTATGGAAATCTTGTCAATGGTG
>CM019695.1:39457199-39474385 GCA_009760885.1 Achatina immaculata
ATATAGCATTTCTGAGAACTATAAATATAGTGCTCATACGAACAGCCATATTGTTTACAATTAGCATTTTATAATCTTAAACTGAAACAATTGATCGTCTCCTGACTCTACTGTGTCGACTTCAGATCTGAGCTCCCAGACTGTTTACGTGCTCTAACATTTACCCAGTGCGTAACACCTTTGAGTTTTCCTCCTGTAGACTTTAGGACACCTCCGATAAATCTGCACACGGACCCAATCTTAGCCCAGATGTTCTTTGCCATCCTCATCTTCTCCATATCCTGACCCAAATTCTGAAGCGTGTCCACGTGATCAAGGTTTTCCCTGACTTTATCTACCAGACCTCTCAGGTCACCGAGCACGTTGTATCCTTTGTCCTGGATCTCTATTTCTCTGCTCAGATCGTTTATTCTCTTCATAATCATCCATTTTTCTTGTTCATATTGTTGAAAAAATGCGTCAATGTCTGATGTGAGAAGATTAATCATTTCTTGGATATCTTCTTCCAGTTCAGGTGCTTTCATTTCAAAAATCATTTTCCTACGTTCAACTCGGGCTCTTTGAAAACAATCAGAATCATAGCGGCCATGTTTGGCTTTTAAATCTTCAGCTTTCTGGAGCAGTTGTTGTATTTGTGCCATCTTTATCTCCTCATTCTTCTCTTTGTTGTTTAACAAGACAAATCTTCCATTGCAATCTCTATACAGGCTTTGTATTTCTGCCGGCTGCATGTTGCACCACTCATCAAAACTGATGTCACAGACACGCTCTTTCATGTCAGACTTAAATAAATCTCCACCTGTGATGACTACAATCACGCGTTCCATATAGTTCTCTCCAAAAATCACTTTCAAACCCCTCACAGCAGACAAATCTTTCGCCGTGAACTGACTGCCAAACTTGATGATCAACAAAAACACATCAACACCTTCACAACATTTTGTTAATGCCACGTTCATAATCTGCATGGCTATATTATTTTTTAGGGACGTGTCCAAGATGTTGATATCAAGATTGATACCATCAACAACTTTCAGTACAACATTACCAAGCTGTGCATAGCCAACCCTGACGTCTGGTCTCTTGGGATTGCAAGCCTTGATGTCCGCTCTCTCTACATCTCCATGTTTGATGTCAACTCTCTCTGTCAGGCTGGTAGATGTAAACACTTTTCTGTTGAGTATGGTGTTTCCAGTCGCACTCTTGCCTTCTCCTTTGTTGCCCATTAAAAAAAAAATCAGCCTTTTTGAAGTTTCGTTCGAGATATCTTCCTGCAAGAAAATAAAATGTTACTTGAAAAAAAACACATTACAAGCAAATATTAATTTATACCAAGCGTTAGGCATATTTTTAATTTTATCTTTCTTAAATGTTTCCCTCATTTTAACTGAACGCCAGACTCAACTACCCACGCTGGTCGGAGATACAACATGTCAACCAACTCTAAATTTGTACTGAACTGTCAAAAAGACTGTCATGGAGATTTATTTTGCCAGCACAGTTATTCTGCTGTTATCAGAAAAGTTCTTCTACGTGGTCATTTTTGTTCTTGTATCATTAATTCTTCAACTTACCAGTGAAATTGCTGAGAAAAAAGAATTATCAGTTTTTAGTCAGTTTTTTTTTTCTTTACAAAACGTGTAGCTCTTATTGTTTCACACGGGCTTCAGCAGGTTAAATAGAACGAGTTTGGAAAAATACCTTCAAGATAATTCTGCAACTCGTATTTTCTTTATATTTTCTTGTCACGCAATTTATTTACATATTCCTTTAATTATGCTTGCTCCAACTAGTGATATTTACCTCAACCTGGCGTTTTACAAGGCCGGCTACAGCTGCCACCGGAACAAAAGGAACGGACAACATGCTGCTGATGATGTTAGATGCTGCTCCAAGTTTAGTCCACTGTGGTGTAGCTTCCTTAAATGTCTCCAGTTTGTCTCTCTGACGCCGAAGTTTCACAACATCACTTAAATGCCGTTCCACTTTATTGACCGTTTTCCGCAGTTTATTCAAGTCAACATGTTCGTTATCATCAACATCTATTTGACTCTTCAGATCTTCTGCTCGATGTTTAATCTTTTGTTTGTGCTCGTTGGAAAGTGTGGACAACTTTACAATATCTTCAGTGAGAAGACAAACTTTTTGTTGGATTTGTTCCGTCAGAAACGGAGCTTTCTCTTTTAGTATCAACTTCTCTCTCTCCTCTTTAGCTTCTTCGAAGGCCTCAGCTGTATAACGGCCATGATTATTCTTTAGATCGTCCGCAAGCTCCACTAACCTTTTTATCTGTGCTTGATTCTTACATTTATCATTTTCTTTGTTGTTAAACAACACAAATCTCCCGTTACAATCTTTGTACAACTTCTGAAAATCTCCTGTCTGTTCCTTGCACCATTCCTGGATACTGATATCACGATTTCCGTCTTTCATATCATCCTGGAATAAATCCCCATAAGTTATAACAACGATCACGTGACTCATGTACGTCTCTCCGAATACCCCTTTGAGAGTTTCCAGTGCAGATTGTTCTTCCTTCGTGAATCTGTTCGGATATCTATAAACAAAAAGGAAAGCGTCCACACCCTCGTAACACATGGCAAGGGCTTTGTTCATATTTCTTTCAGCATTTTCCATGTCCTGAGCCTTGTTCATGTCCGTATCTTCCAAACCAGGACCATCTACCACCAGAAGCACGTACTCCCCAAACTGTGTGTAGCTGTGTGAGACTTCCTTTGTGCAGGAACTAACGTTATATGAAGTATCGAAAAACTTTTTGTTGAGTATAGAGTTCCCAGTAGCACTCTTTCCGTTTCCGGTTTTCCCCATTAGCAGAAAATTTAGTTTTGTCTCCTTAACAGTGGCTGGCTGATTCTGTAGACAGATATATGAATCAAATAAATGGCAATAACAGTATTAATAATAGCAATAATAGTAATAAAATAACAACAGGAAACTGAAGAAAAAATACTTTGAACTAGAATTGCATACAAATAAAATAATTTCACTGAAATTTCAACAGGTTAAAAATAATAGTTTCTGTTCTTATAATGTCACTTTTCGTTTATAAGACGATACTGAAGCAGGTGGACGTTATTCTTCGATGTTAGAGTGCATCCTTTTCATCTTATGTTTTCATGATCCATATATATTTATGTATGTATGTATGTATGTATGTATATATGTATGTGTGTACGTTTGTATGTATGTATGTATGTATGTATGTATGTATGTATGTGTGTTTGTGTGTATGTATGTATGTATGTATGTGTATGTATGTATGTAAGTTTGTATGTATGTATGTATGTATGTGTGTGTGTTTGTATGTATGTATGTTTCAATATCAGTCTGGAACACCTGCAGCAATGTTAACCAGACTTGCTACACATATGACGTACAATCTGGAGAAAAGTAATGTGTAGTATAATACCCCGACCATACTTTGGGTGGGGTGGGAATGGGGTGACATACTATCCACTAAATTATTGAAGGAAAAGAAGAATGGTCTAAGGGTGATAATCGTGAAACAGAGGTACTGGTCTAAGAGCAATATTTGTAGCCTCGCATGGCAAGGGCAAGTAATGTTGATGCCTAAATAATTTTGAAGGTCTCTTTTTGTGTTAATTATGTTTGTAAAAATACATTTTAACTTTGTTTTTTCCTTATGTTTATATTAGCTTTTTATTGCATTCTATATGTATGTAGAAGTACAGAAAGATCTTACTTATGCTTCACTGATTACACCAAGGCATTCGACAAGGTGAAACATAATGAAATTATTAAAATGCTTGAAGACATCAATATAGACGGCAAAGACCTGAGGATTTTAAAACATCTATACTGGCAGCAAGAAGCAGCAATTCGAGTTGAAAATAGAACTGGAAAATATCAACCGATAAAATAAGGGGTGCGACAAGGATGTGTAGTATCTCCAGACCTTTTTTTCCTCTGTACAGTGAGAATATTTTAAGAACGATAATCACAGAACCATAAGAATTGGAGGATACAATATTAACAACCTTCGGTATGCTGACGACACAGTACTGATAGCTGAGAACCAACAAGACCTGCAAAATCTCTTGGATAAAGTCGCTAAAGGAAGTAAACAGAAAGTCCTTACTTTAAGCATCAAAAAGACAGAGACTATGGTTATATCTAAGAAACAGAATCCACCAGCATGCAGTATTAAATTAAACGGAACTATTCTAAAGCAGGTGCAGAAATTCAAATACCTTGGAGCAGTAATAACTACAGATTGGAAACGCAGAACAGAAATTATGAACAGAATAGGCCAAGCACAGAATGCATTTCAGAGAATGAGAAACATATTATGCAACACATTCGTATCAATGAATGTTAGAAAACGAGTCCTAAAATGCTATATTGAACCTATCTTGTTATATGGAAGAGAATCATGGACAATAGGCAGGTCTGCACAAAAATCATTGGAAGCAGCAGAAATGTGGTTTATTAGAAGAATGTTGCGAATCCCCTGGACAGCAAAAATAACTAATGAAGAATGTATGAGAAGAGCTGGAGAGAGAAAAAAATCTTGTCAAAAAAATAAGAGATACAGTGCAATAAGGGCGTTCAGAAAGTTTTTATCAGGAGATGTTTATTTAAAAAAGAATGAAATGTATACACAATATACATGAATATGTCATGTAAACATTGGTATTATTCAACATAATCCCCATCAACTTGTATGGCTTTACGCCAGCGCGAAACAAGTGCATGTATTCCTAGCCCGTACCAGATTTTCTGTAGCCATTTCTTTCCTGCATGAATCACTCCTTTGTCATCTTCAGATCTTACCCCTCGGAGTGCATCTTTAAGTGGACCAAACAGATGGAAATCAGAGAGTATCAAATTGGGAATATAGGGTGGATGGGGTGGTACAGTCCAACTCAATTTGGTGATTGCTTCCCGTGTTGCCAGGCTTGTGTGAGGGCGCGCATTGTCGTGAAGGAGAAGCAGGTCTGCTGGATTCTTGTGATGCCAAACTGTGTGAAAACGTTGATTGAGTTTTTTTCAATGCCTTAATGTAAGCTTGCGAATTGATTGTTTCTCCTCTTGGTGTAACATCCACAAGAATCACGCCTTCAGTGTCCCAAAAGACAATGATCATGACCTTTCCAGCTGAAGGAGTTGTCTTGAATTTCTTTCGTCATGGTGATTGCGGATGATGCCACTCCATTGACTGTCTTTTTTTCTCAGGTTCAAAATGATGTGTCTAGGTTTCGTCACCTGTTACGATCTTAACCAAAAGGTTCTCGCAATCAGCGTTCAAAGCTCCAACAATTCAGAAGAAATTGTTTTCCTTTGCAATAGATGGTTATTTGTGACGAGAGCTTTTATAACTGCATTTGCACTACCATTGCTGACTGACAGTTTTAAGGCCAATTGTTGAGTAGTGACATGCCTATCAGTAAGAATAATGCCCCCAGCGCATTTCAACATTTCTGGCTTGGTGGCTGTACTAGGACGTCCACAGCGCGGCCAATCATGCAATTCCTTATCTCCGCTTATTGATTATTTGATTCTCTGAACCCAGCGACTGACTGTACTCCTGTCGACTGCAAAACTTCCATACATATCACATGAAGCTTGTGAATGTTAACAACAGTTTCCTTCTCTGCAACGAGAACTCCTACCACAATTCGCTGCTTATACCGCAAGTTGCTAACACGCTCCATTTCAATGGTTAGGGCAGTCAAATTCTTTGGCCGGTTGCGGTGCCATTTGGTTCACACAATCGGCACATGCCATATTTAAAATGTGCAAAATTTCACGCTTCTATCTTCATAATAACTGAAAAAGACGATATGGTGCATAACTTTCTGAACGCCTCTAGTATTTTCATAGGACATGCAATGAAAGACGGGGCATTGAAAACATTATAAAAACAGAAGGAATAGAGGGAAGAAGATCAAGAGGAAGAGCAAGAGAAATGATACTGGACAGTCTGACGGGATGGTGAGAGAGGAGATCACCAACTGAGCTAACGGCCCGCATGAAGGATCGTGTTCTCTGGAGAAACATAATAGCCAACTCCAGTCGGCACGGCACATGATGATGATGATGATGATGATGATGATGATGATAATGATGATAATGATAGATTTCATTGCTCAGTGACAGTGTGCCTTTTTCTTATTTCTTTTAAATTAGTTTTTCAAATTAGGGAGAAAGAGGGAGAGAGATGAGGAAGGAGGCAGGGAAAGAGGAGGGATAGAGAGGGAGAGAGAGGGAGGGAGAGATAGAGGCAAAGAGAGAGGGAGAGATTGAGAGGGAGAGAGGTAGGGAGAGGGAGAGAGATAGATTTTGAGATCACCATGTTTCTCCAACGGACAACTTTATGTTGCTTGTTCAAGGGAGAGAGAGGGGGAGAGGGAGAGGGGGAAGAGGGAGAGGGGGAAGAGGGAGAGTAAGAGAGAGGTAGAGAGAGGGAGAGAGATAGAGGTAGAGAGAAGGAGAGAGACAGAGAGGGAGAAAGATAGAGGTAGAGAGAGAGATATGGAGGTAGAGAGAAGGAGAGAGATAGAGAGAGCGAGAGAGAGGGAGTGAGAGGTAGAGATGAGGGAGAGAAAGGGACAGAGATAGATTTGAGATCGCTATAGTTCTCACTTTATGTTGTTTGCTCAAGGGTGGGTTCATCCAAGAATTTATTTATTCTTGCTCCTGGAGGGGAAACTAAAAATGATTATATACCTGTAAATAAAATTACTTCGATATTACACTATAGATAGAATTCATTCCTTGACCTGTGTAACAGAAGACTGGGATAATAAACATCCGGGCAACGCCGGGTAATCATCTTGTATATCAATATTTCATAATCAGTCACAGCAACAACAACACAATGTTTTTATTCCTAGACTCGAACTTCCTATGATCCATTCGTATTCTCTCTCTCACTCTCTCTCTCTCTCTTACTCTCTTATCTTAAACTGCTCTTACAGACACCGAATACAATTAATTGTTTTCTGAATAGTCCCGAAAATTTTGTTTAGTAGATAGTCATTTATAATGTATGTAGTTACTTCTGTACTGAGTGAATGTTTAAGAGCGAAACGTAAATGTTATATTTTATTTTATGTCTCTCAGCTTCAATGTTAGTTATGTTTGTTATATGAACAGCATATTTGTAGAATGTCTGGAATAGAGTGAAAGATGTATGATAAAGGGCAGAATGTCAGACGGGCCTGCGTTCCCAATTCTTAACCCTTTTGAAATAAAGATCAATCAATCAATCAATCTCTCCCTCTCTCTCTCCTTCCCCCTCTCTCTCCCTCTCTCTCTCCCTCTCTCTCTCCCTCTCTCTCTCTTACTCTATCTCCCTCTCTCTCTCCTTCCCCCTCTCTCCCTCTCTCTCCTCCTCTCTCTCTGCTTCTCTCTCTTTCTTTCCCTCTCTCTCTCCCTCTCTCTCTCTCTATTACATATACACATTTGTGAAATATCTATATATAAGAAATAATAATTATATTGTGTCAACACCAGAAACTATTCTGGTTCCGAAAGATCACCATCGATTGGTCGCACATTCAGCCTAGCAACTGGGGACAACTACCGGCCGTCTTGACCTGCCATGACGGCATTAAGAGGGCTGATAAAGACACTGATGGTCCACACAGACTGTACCTTATTGGTCTGAACTTTTCTTTGGCTCAGACTGAAAGTAAAGGCCTAGATCTACTTTCTTCCTGTACATGTGGCTGTGTTCTTGTTCCTCCACCAAGAGACGCCAAGAATGTGAGCCCTGTGATCTATGCTAGCTTAGGGTTCCTATACGTAGCCATGCACTTTGGACAATGAATGCACACAAAATGAGATAACCTGCATAATCTAGTTACCTTCCTGGGTGTCTAAACCTGCATAATCTATCCAGCTGTTAGCTTCCTGGGTGTCTAGACCTGCATAATCTAACCTGCTGTTAGCTTCCTGGGTGTCTAGACCTGCATAATCTATCCTGCAGTTAGCTTCCTGGGTGTCTAGACCTGCATAATCTATCCTGCAGTTAGCTTCCTGGGTGTCTAGACCTGCATAATCTAACTAGCTGTTAGCTTCCTGGGTGTCTAGACCTGCATAATCTAACCAGCTGTTAGCTTCCTGGGTGTCTAGACCTGCATAATCTAACCTGCTGTTAGCTTCCTGGGTGTCTAGACCTGCATAATCTAACCTGCTGTTAGCTTCCTGAGTGTCTAGACCTGCATAATCTAACCTGCAGTTGGCTTCCTGAATGTCTAGACCTACATAATCTAACATACAGCTAGCTTCTTGACTGTCTAGACCTGCATAATCTAACCTACAGTTGGCTTCCTGAGTGTCTAGACCTACATAATCTAACATACAACTAGCTTCTTGACTGTCTAGACTTGATTAATCTAACCTACATTTAACTTCCTGGGTGTCTAGATCTGTCTAATTTAGAAGTGTTGAAGATCATACGCTCACTAAAAATTCACAGATGATTGGGTTATAAGAATATTAGGAGATGTTCAGACAGTGCTCAGAAGATGTTATTGATTAACAAAAGTCATCTGTCTTCTGATATTAATTTCATGATATTCAATCTCTCTGTCAGGAAGTAAAGGTCACTAATAATTTTGAATTTTTAAGATGAGTCTACAGTTTAAAGTGGGCTAACATTTAAGTTGAGGACTTTAGAATTTTCGGTACAATAAACCTGTAATTCATGTCTTACTATCTGTGAATCTGATTTTTCTATGTCTGGAAACAGTTTTCCTCCTAAAATTATGTGATATCTTCTAAGCACGTTTTGTTTGTCAGCTGTTGCTAGACGTGGCATATCAGAAACTTCTGTTATTAATACTCTGGAATTTATACTGTGGGATATGCCACTGAACAAAAGGAAAATGAACTTCAGCAATGTGAGATGAACATTATTTTTGAGCCGAGGGTTAAAAAAAATACTAGTGTAGAGAATGAGCAAAGGTTTATTTTATTATTAAGAGGTGACATGATCATCTACTACCTCTTGTTTTACTGTACGTGATTCGTCTAGCCTTCCTCATTTGTCACCAGGGACTTAACAGCAAAGACAGCGTGACTTTCATTCGTCCATTAACATTTGTAACATTAACATTTGTAACATTAACATTTGTAACATTAACATTTATAACATTAACATTTGTAACATTAACATTTGTAACATTAACATTTGTAACATTAACATTTATAACATTAACATTTGTAACATTAACATTTGTAACATTAACTTTTGTAACATTAACACTTCCACTACCACTAATCAGTGAACAGGCTTGGGATGTGGAAAAGTCCCCCCCCCCCCCCCGCCCAACATGTACGTACTGGTAAGCACAGCGAGCTTGACAAGGAGATACAAGGAGACATAAGTATAATAATTCTCTACTTACTTCCTGTGCTGTCTGGAAACTGTCAGCACAGACCTCAGTTCTACTAGAACAGGCTGAGAATAATTCTCTACTTACTTCCTGTGCTGTCTGGAAACTGTCAGCACAGACCTCAGTTCTACTAGAACAGGCTGAGAATAATCCTCTACTTACTTCCTGTGCTGTCTGGAAACTGTCAGCACAGACCTCAGTTCTACTAGAACAGGCTGAGAATAATTCTCTACTTACTTCCTGTGCTGTCTGGAAACTGTCAGCACAGACCTCAGTTCTACTAGAACAGGCTGAGAATAATTCTCTACTTACTTCCTGTGCTGTCTGGAAACTGTCAGCACAGACCTCAGTTCTACTAGAACAGGCTGAGAATAATTCTCTACTTACTTCCTGTGCTGTCTGGAAACTGTCAGCACAGACCTCAGTTCTACTAGAACAGGCTGAGAATAATTCTCTACTTACTTCCTGTGCTGTCTGGAAACTGTCAGCACAGACCTCAGTTCTACTAGAACAGGCTGAGAATAATTCTCTACTTACTTCCTGTGCTGTCTGGAAACTGTCAGCACAGACCTCAGTTCTACTAGAACAGGCTGAGAATAATTCTCTACTTACTTCCTGTGCTGTCTGGAAACTGTCAGCACAGACCTCAGTTCTACTAGAACAGGCTGAGAATAATCCTCTACTTACTTCCTGTGCTGTCTGGAAACTATCAGCACAGACCTCAGTTCTACTAGAACAGGCTGAGAATAATTCTCTACTTACTTCCTGTGCTGTCTGGAAACTGTCAGCACAGACCTCAGTTCTACTAGAACAAGCCGAGGCTGTAAGAGTTTGTGAAATATTTGTAGTTTGAAGATTAACGGTCTTAGCGTTAGTAGAGTCAACATCAAGTGTAGTTAATCTTGCAGACTTTACGTCTGTTCTTGTAATACTTGTAGCACTGACATTAGCTGTCTGAGAATGTGTAGATTTGATATCAGGTGTCGTGTAGCTTGAAAAGATGGTATCATTAGCCGTATAATTGACATCAGTGGCCGTAGAACTTGTAGAGCTGATATCAGGTATCATAGCACTTGTAAAGTTGACGCTAGCTGCCAAAGTTTTGTGATCAGTTATCACGGCACTTGCAAGTGTGACATTAGTTGGTATAGCTTTAGTTGATGTGTCGTCCGTTGCCAAGGAACTCATAGAGTCAAAGTTTGTTGTATCAGGATGTGGAGAGTTAGGGTCAATTACAGTGCCAGTGTCAGATGGTAAGTCACGTGTCCTTCTATCCACAGTGTCTTCATCCATTTCGTTAATATCATCAGAGGTTTTACCAGTGAGACCAGCGAGACTAACACCTTCTCTAACAATGAATATTGTAAAACGCATAAGAGAATATGTCAAAAACAATATGGCCCAGAGACCCTTCAGCAAATCGTTCAGTGCTTTTATGACATTCTGATCCTCAGATAGCTCATCCGGTCTGGAACTTTTATTTCCTTCCCGTTTCTGATCCTCGTTCTCCATTCTGAAACTGTTGAGACTCTTCGGTGTTGGTCTGCTACATCTGTTGGTCTGCTACATCTGTTGGTCTGCTACATCTGTTGGTCTGCTACATCTGTTGGTCTGCTACATCTGTTGGTCTGCTACATCTGTTGGTCTGCTACATCTGTTGGTCTGCTACATCTGTTGGTCTGCTACATCTGTTGGTCTGCTAAATCTGTTGAAAAAAGGGACCATCTTGTGAAAAGTGTGGCCATGAAATGAAACGATGGCCTTAAAACTGAGAAACAAAATTTCATGACGTGAAAAGCGAGGCCCTGACACATGAATAGAGAACGTCTGAGGTTAAAAAGGGAGGTGGAACGATATGAGAGGCTCTGGAGTTAAGAAGCAATCATTAAGTGAATATAGAGAGCATGATGTGAAAAGAGTGGTTCTGAAGTTTAAAAAAAGAGCTTCTATGAGGTGGAAGTATCATGTAGTGAAAATAATGAATGGAGGTGAAAAGAAAAGTAATGAAGTTAAAAAGAGGGGTCATATAAGAAAATGAGAGGCCATATAAGAAAAGGGTTGTATATAAGGTAATTAGAGGCCATGTAAGAAAAAAAGGGAGGTCATACAAAGAAAAGAAAGGCCATATAAGAACAAAGGGAGGTCATACAAGGAAATGTGAGTAAAGAAAAATGGGGGTCAACAAATAAAAGAGACGAATAAGGCTGCAGGAAATCTCATGACCGAGAAGATGGATCACGGAAAGGAACTTAACTGAATAATAATTTCTAGAGTAACTGTAACTAAAGATGAGGTCTGGTCTGTTGCTGGTCATGAGAAGCGGCTTCATTACATGAGGTGCCCGCCCACACGTGCTCGACCTTTGACATCAGAATTACGTGAGGTGCCCGCCCATATGTGCTCGACCTTTGACATCAGAATTACGTGCGGTGCCGGGCCATATGTGCTCGACCTTTGACACCAGGATATCTTTCAGTGTTTTTAGTGAGATGACTCTATGTTGTGTTGTTTGTGTGTTGCCTGTGACCTAGTATTAGGTGGGATTTGCAAACACTGCCCTTGGCTATATGTAATGCACTGAGTCATATGTGATAGGTACTCTGGAGGAAGCTGCCTTGCATTTGTTAGTCGAGATGTTGCTTGATGGATGTGTACAGGTTTGATTTGTCCATTTTGATGAGGCCCTCTGGTCTGGCCGTTGCTGCTAGCTGGTTGGCTTTGCTGTTTCCGTCGTCTCCGGCATGGCCTGGACATCCATGTGGTGTGTTTGATGTGGGATTTATTTAATATTTCTTGCCATTCACTTCTGTTCCACTTTTCTTAAGAGATTATGAGAGTCGCTAATGATGGTGATGCCGTGTGTTTTCTGTGTCACTACCCATTTTAATTATTTTTAATTTTAATTTCTTGAGAACGAGGAAGAAGACAGCCGTAAGGCGAATAAAGAGGGCATGGCATGATGAGAAATGCCATAAGATTAAAGACAAATCAAATAAAAAGACTGCCAATAAAAGTGGTTCAGGTTTTCCCGTAATAAGCATTGAAAAAAAACTGATTTTGGTCTGATTCTCCGCTGTTGATGGCCTGGGGCGTCGTGTAAACTTAACATGACCTACTTGCACAGTCCTGGCTGATCCCCCCAAGAAAAAGTTTCACATCTCTGGCTATACATAAATAAGTTTAAAATACGTATCGTGTACCAGACCAAGTGCTAACATAGAAAATGTGAGGACAGACAGGCTGTAGAAAGCTGTTAGTGGTGAGGTCAGAGAGGCTGCAGAAAGCTGTTGGTGGTGAAGTCAGACAGGCTATAGAAAGCTGTTAGTGGTGAGGTCAGAGAGGCTGCAGAAAGCTGTTGGTGGTGAAGTCAGACAGGCTATAGAAAGCTGTTAGTGGTGAGGACAGACAGGCTATACAAAGCTGTTGGTGGTGAGGATAGACAGGCTGTGGAAAGCTGTTAGTGGTGAGGTCAGAAAGGCTATAGAAAGCTGTTAGTGGTGAGGTCAGACAGGCTGTGGAAAGCTGTTAGTGGTGAGATCAGACAGATTATAGAAAGCTGTTAGTGGTGAAGTCAGACAGGCTATAGAAAGCTGTTAGTGGTGAGGTCAGACAGGCTGTGGAAAGCTGTTAGTGGTGAGGTCAGACAGGCTGTGTAAAGCTGTTAGTGGTGAAGTCAGACAGGGAGTGGAAAGCTGTTGGTGGTGAGGATAGACAGGCTGTGGAAAGCTGTTAGTGGTGAGGTCAGACAGGCTATAGAAAGCTGTTAGTGGTGTGGTCAGACAGGCTATAGAAAGCTGTTGTTGGTGAGGATAGACAGGCTGTGGAAAACTGTTGTTGGTGAGGTCAGACAGGCTATAGAAAGCTGTTGGTGGTGAGGTCAGACAGGCTATAAAAAGCTGTTGGTGGTGAGGATAGACAGGCTGTGGAAAGCTGTTAGTGGTGAGGTCAGACAGGCTATAGAAAGCTGTTGGTGGTGAGGATAGACAGGCTGTGGAAAGCTGTTGGTGGTGAGGATAGACAGGCTGTGGAAAACTGTTGGTGGTGAGGATAGACAGGCTGTAGAAATCTGTTGGTGGTGAGGACAGATAGGCTGTAGAAAGCTGTTGGTAGTTTTTTGGTCATGAGTTAAGAGTTGCTTCTGTACCTGTAACTATAGAATATAGGCACCTGGTTCCTCAGGAGTTAGGGAAGGAAAACCAGCCAGACGTGACAGTGAATAAATCTAGAATGCCTACATGTAATTAAAATATAGACAGTAACACAGTGTCCTCCAGAGTAACACAGTGTCCTCCAGAGTACCACAGTGTCCTCCAGAGTAACACAGTGTTATCCAGAGTAACACAGTGTCTTCCAGAGTAACACAGTGTCCTAAAAAATGAATACCCCGCCACCCACAGTAACACAGCGAGCTAAAGAAGGACCACAGCTCCCTCCATATTAACACAGCGAACTAAAGAAGTACCACAGCTCTCTCCATATTAACACAGCGAACTAAAGAAGTACCACAGCTCCCTCCATATTAACACAGCGAACTAAAGGAGTACCACAGCTCCCTCCATATTAACACAGCGAACTAAAGAAGTACCACAGCTCCCTCCATCTTAACACAGCGAGCTAAAGAAGTACCACACGGCTACTTACAGTAACACAGTGAGCTAAAGAAGTACCACACCGCCACTTACAGTAACACAGAGAGCTAAAGAACTACCACAGCTCCCTCTATATTAACACAGCAGGCTAAAGAAGTACCACAGCTCCCTCCATATTAACACAGCGAGCTAAAGAAGTACCACAGCTCCCTCCATATTAACACAGCGAGCTAAAGAAGTACCACAGCTCCCTCCATATTAACACAGCGAACTAAAGAAGTACAACAGCTCCCTCCATATTAACACAGCGAACTAAAGAAGTACCACAGCTCCCTCCATATTAACACTGCGAACTAAAGAAGTACCACAGCTCCCTCCATATTAACACTGCGAACTAAAGAAGTACCACACCGCCACGTACAGTAACACAGCAAGCTGAAGAATTATCACAGCGTCCTACACAGTAGCAGCGTATTAAAGAAGGAATACAGCGCTATCCACAGTAACACAGCGCCCTCCACAGTAACACAGCGAGCTAAAGAAATACCACAGCGCCCTCCATAGTAACACAGCGAGCTAAAGAAAGAATACAGCGCCAACCATAGTAACACAGCGAGCTAAAGAAGGAATACAGCGCCAACCATAGTAACACAGCGAGCTAAAGAAGTACCACAGCTCCCTCCATATTAACACAGTGAGCTAAAGAAGTACCACAGCTCCCTCCATATTAACACAGTGAGCTAAAGAAGTACCACAGCTCCCTCTATATTAACACAGTGAGCTAAAGAAGTACCACAGCTCCCTCCATATTAACACAGTGAGCTAAAGAAGTACCACAGCTCCCTCCATATTAACACAGTGAGCTAAAGAAGTACCACAGCTCCCTCCATATTAACACAGTGAGCTAAAGAAGTACCACAGCTCCCTCCATATTAACACAGTGAGCTAAAGAAGTACCACAGCTCCCTCCATATTAACACAGCGAGCTAAAGAAGTACCACAGGGCCCTCCACAGTAACACAGCGTGTTAAAGATGTAACATAGCGCCATCAACAGTTACACAGCGAGCTAAAGAAGCAACACAGCGCCCTCCACAGTAGCAGCGTACTAAAAAAGGAATACAGCGCCCTCCACAGCAACACAGCGCCCTCCACAGTAACAAAGTACCCTCCATAGTAACACAGCCTTCTCCTAACGTCCTAATGATAGTAGACAGGACTATATCTTTTTACATATTTATATTTCCAAGTTAACACTGATGTGAGGAAGTTTTTTAAGCTAATATTATTTTTGCTTTATAACTTTCCCTTCCATGAAAAGCTTTCTCGAAAGACGTTGTCATTATTACACTCCATATCAACAGCGTTATTCATTGTAGCACTAATCATCATATCTGTTATAGTTGTATTAGCTGTAGCACTAAGTACAGCATCTGATGTAGTAATATTAATTATAGAACCAAGTACAGAATCTGTTGTAATAATACTAATTATAGCACCAAGCACAACATCTGTTGTAGTGATACTAATTATAACACCAAGCACAACATCTGTTGTAGTGATACTAATTATAGTAAAGTAAGAGAACAAATATTGTAGGATTAAACCTCGAAAAAATCGTAGACAAAGCACTTTAGTGAGACGTGAGAGAAAGAAAAATCACAAGAGAATTACTTTACCGTACCAAATCCCAGGTAATTCTCTTGTGATTTTTCTTTCTCTCACGTCTCACTAAAGTGCTTTTTCTCGATTTTTTCGAGGTTTAATCTTACAATATTTGTTCTCTTACTTTACCGTACCAAAACCTCGTAGTTTTCTATTTATAAAAAATTGTTCCTTGATACTAATTATAGTACGAATCACATCATCTGTTGTAGTAATACTAATTATAGCACCAAGTACAACATCTTTTGTAATAATACTTATTATAGCACCAAGCACAACATATGTTGTATTAATACTAATTATAGCACAAAATACAACATTTGTTGTAGCAGTGATAGTTGTAGTATTACTAACAACAGCCGTGTTTGGTTTGTAGTTTTATCTCTACACAACTGTGAGCGAATGTTCTTTGTAGTAGGTGCAGTGAGGATTTTGCAGCATAGAATCGTGCCTAAGAAGGCTGCTGTGGCTGCTGTCTCTACTGTGGCTGTTGTGGCTGCTTTTTCAGTCCGTAAGTGGAGCAAAACAGGCAGAGGAATTGTGTGTGCATGTGTGTGTGGGGAAGGGGGTGGGTAAAATACTTCTTTAGCATACTCCGCCCCCTGGGGACGCTATAGCAATACTTGTTTTGTTAGCCTGTTTCTATGAGCACTAACAGGGAGGTGGGGCGGGGTCTTGCTGGTTATGATTTGTCAACCCTGAAGCAACTATGTCAGCAATGGTTGCCGACCGTCAAATGAGACAGTGGCTCCACCCCTAGCAGTGCCTATAGAGACAGTTAACAAAGCATTAATGTCTTACTTCACATCATACTACATTAGTCTCCTCCAGACATAAACAGAGAGAGAGAGTATGCATGCGTAGACATAAAACAAAAGTACTTGTCATGTCTGTTGTACGTAAAAGTAAAAGAAAATAAAAAACTTACCAAATTTATCAGGCAAAATCCAGGGATCTCAGAGAACAACTGAGACTTTGACTCGTGTGTCTGACTAGATGTATGTTCCTGCAACGCTGTGGAAGATCTCAGAGAACAACTGAGACTTTGACTCATGTGTCTGACTAGATGTATGCTCCTGCAACGCTGTGGAAGATCTCAGAGAACAAGTGAGATTTTGACTCATGTGTCTGACTAGATGTATGCTCCTGCAACGCTGTGGAAGATCTCAGAGAACAACTGAGACTTTGACTCATGTGTCTGACTAGATGTATGCTCCTGCAACGCTGTGGAAGATCTCAGAGAACAACTGAGACTTTGACTCATGTGTCTGACTAGATGTATGCTCCTGCAACGCTGTGGAAGATCTCAGAGAACAACTGAGACTTTGACTCATGTGTCTGACTAGATGTATGCTCCTGCAACGCTGTGGAAGATCTCAGAGAACAACTGAGACTTTGACTCATGTGTCTGACTAGATGTATGCTCCTGCAACGCTGTGGAAGATCTCAGAGAACAACTGAGATTTTGACTCATGTGTCTGACTAGATGTATGCTCCTGCAACGCTGTGGAAGATCTCAGAGAACAACTGAGATTTTGACTCATGTG
>CM019695.1:39474485-39490055 GCA_009760885.1 Achatina immaculata
TTTCACTTCTTTGATAAAGGCTCTCTAGTCATCCCTGTTCTTGGAATTATTCTCTGCTTCCTTCCATGTGTATCCCTTGTCTCTGAGCACTGTCATAATTTCTCTTCTCCAAGTAAGTCTAGGTCTTCCTCGTTTTCTATTTCCTTGAGGATTCCATGTCAGTGCCTGTCTTGTGAGTATATCCTTGGCATAACTGGGTTACCTTCACCTTTTTTTAAAACATAATTACGAGAGGTCTAAAAGTATTTTAGGTATATTTTAAATCTAAATTTCTGTCTGTTGTTTAAGCATACATGTAGACGGCTATCATTTTGGAACGGAATGTTACTACTGAAACATGTACAACTAACAAATGAATAGTGTACTCAATGGTTCTGTTAGACAGATGAACATTGACACTTTTATACTTGTCCGTTGGTAGCAAAGGGAAGTTTTTGAAAAATGAGTTTAGGACAAGTGCCTGCACGTATTGCCTGTACGTATTGCCTGTACGTATTGCCTGTACGTATTGCCTGTACGTATTGCCTGCACGTATTGCCTGTACGTATTGCCTGTACGTATTGCCTGTACGTATTGCCTGTACGTATTGCCTGTACGTATTGCCTGGAGTGTTTGTCTATCAGCCTGTTCATTCATATGCCTCCACATACGCGTGTACGTACTGACGCAAGCAACATTTTTAAAAATTAAAAACTAAAAATCTACACTGATGTAGTCCACTGATACATAGAGAGGCATTCAAAACATGCATTCAAGCATACATGTACTTCCTCAACCAGTGCATGTACGTGTTCTGTTTCGATTATCTTATCTTATATCTTATATCCTTCCCGTGCCGTTAGACGTCACATAGGGCTCGCAAAGTAGTTCGCCAATTTTTCCTGTCTTCGGCGAGTCTTTCAACCTCAACAAAGGATTTTATGCCTGTTAACTTGGCCTCTCTTAATAATGTCCTCTTCAGAGTTTCACGCGGTCTGCCCCTTTTTCTTCGGCCTGTTGTGTTCCACTTGATAGCTTGTTTTGGGATTCTCTGATCATTTCTTCTCATCAAGTGACCAACATATGTCCATCTCCTTTTCCTGATCACCCGTGAGACTGGTTGTTGTTCAGTCATCTGTCTTATCTCTGCATTTTATCTGTTTCGATTATACCGCCTGTAAAAAAAAACATCTGATTTTTAAATAGTCCCCTTTTCTATCTCTCATTTTCTCTCACGAAACCACTTTTTCCTTATCCTTTTGGTCATCTTTCTTCCTCTCTCATTATTC
Organism: Achatina immaculata; assembly: GCA_009760885.1. NCBI lineage: Eukaryota > Metazoa > Mollusca > Gastropoda > Stylommatophora > Achatinidae > Lissachatina > Lissachatina immaculata. Next base: position 39,475,754 of record CM019695.1, read on the forward strand.
TCTTAAATTCGTTGCCTCTCTCTCTCTCATTCTGTCTCATCGCCCTCTCTCTCTCTCTCTCTATTTCTCTTTTTCTCTCTCTCTCTGTCTCTCTTTATCTCTGTCACTTTGCTTTTATTTTGCTTTTTCCTTCTCATTCCCTCTCACTATCTCTTCCTCCCTTTTTCTCTGTCTGTCTGTCTGTTTCTCTATCTATTCGTCTATTCTAAAGCCAGTAGACATATTTTCATTCCAGCAAACACACACCACAAGTCTCCTATCTAAACCAACTGCACCAACATCTCTCTTGCTTAAGGCATTGTGTTACTCGGTTTTGAAAGTTTGTCCCAGGTGTAACCCGCCTGGGCAGTATTCTGGATATTTTTTAAAGCCACCAGTGTTTTGATTTGTTGTTTTAAATGTCTTGAAGTATTTTTTAAGATATTTTTTAAAGACGATATTGCTATCTTTGTAGGTTCCGCTGCTTTTCATTGTTTCTTCTATTATCTACTTATATCTCAGGGACATACTTTATTTTTAGATTGTGTTTCTTAAATAAGATGTAGACAAAGAATATTACGATGCCATAACAATTAGAGGTTATGAAATACCAGAGATTAGATATGCTGATGACACAGTATTACTGTCCACAACACAAACAGGAATGGAAAAACTAATTATGTCAGTCCGTAAGAACAGCGAAGAGCAAAACCTCTATCTTAATGCGAAGAAAACTAAATTGATGACAACTGGCAAAACAAACAAGGCAGCTGAAATATGTATCAGTGAGGAAAAACTGGAAGAAGTGGAGAGCTTTGAATATCTTGGATCACTACTAACTAATAATGGAGATACAACGAGAGAAATTAAAAGGAGGACATCTATCGCTCTTCAGAAAGTAAAACAACTAAAGACGCTGTAGAGAGGAACAGACAGAACTACAAAAATAAGATTTTTAATGGCATGCATTTTTCCCATCGCAACATATGCCTGTGAGACCTGGACAAAACAGCTGAGAAACAAATAAATGCCATTGATTGTAAATGCTACAGAAATGTTCTTCAAATATGGACACAAAAAAGAACAAATATATCCATACTACAAAACTTAATAATGAAGAAGGCTGGCTAGTAAAGAGGATTAAACAAAGAAAACTTAAATATTTTGAACACATTAAACGTCATGATAATTTAGAGAAGACTGTCTTGGAAGGGTACATAATGGGAAAAAGAAAGAGAGGAAGACCAAAGTGAAGATGGCTGCAAGACATCGTTGACGATCTGCAGATGGATGCATCAGCAGCAAGGGATCTTGCTTATAACCGAGAGGCCTACAGGAGTCCAGTTAGGGAGGCAAAGTTCCGCAAGGGACATGCAAATGAATGAATGAATGTGTCTTAAATATTTTCATCATCATCATCATCATCCATATCATCATCATAGCATTCTGACAAGCTTCATTGATACTTCATTCTACTTTATGGAAGAAGAATGTCACAACAGGTACCTGTACTCTGTAGCACGCTGAAAATCCTATCCTTATTACCCGGAGGGCGACGACAGCGACGATATAATTCACTGCTGGATGTCAGAAAAGCTGCTTCGTCATCAGCTCGGTCCCTTAAAAGCACCATTGCTGCACATGATGATGGTGATTTTGGTAGACAGACACTATCATCAAGATCAGAAGATGACATTTTCATCATTTCTGAGGGATAGTATCACTAAATCTAGAGAGGTACCATAATCAAAGCCAGGGAGATTGCATCATCAACATTAGAGAGACTAAATCATCCACACTAGACAGACTGCGTCATCAAGATTAGAGAGATTACATCATTAAGACTAAAGAGTACATCACCAAGACCACGTGGACGATTATTTTTACTGGAGCAATAGCATCATAAAAGCTTCTTTAGAGATTATATTATCAATACTAGACTAAACAGAGACATCATCAAGTCTACAGTAATAACATCACCAACGCTACAGAGGTTGTATCATAAAAACTAAACTTTAGGTATTTTCAAGATCAGAGAGATTCTATTATCAAGACCAGACAAGAGGGTGGACATAAACAAGACTATAAAAGATAAGAGAAATTATATCATCAAGACTAGGCTATAGGAATGGTATCAACAAAATTACAGTGATAGCAATGTTAAAGCTAGAGAGGTTACATCAGCAAGACTAGACCGATTATATCATTATGTTGTTTGAGTACAGTCATCATGACTTATCTTTTTCTCCATGCTCACGTGAGCATAGTATTCATGGCTTCTGTCTTCACAAAAATTTCTTGCCTTCACTTTTCAGTATGACTCCAGGCAAGAATGGAATGAAAGAACACACTTAAAGAACAGAGTTTCCCTTTAATGTCATGAACACTCATTGCATCAACAAAATTTAAAGTAGAATATCATTAAAACTAGTATGAACTAGTATCCTCCGCTATAAAACCAACAACAAACACAAAAGTTATACCGTCTGTTTGGCAGTACATCAACAGTATATGATATGCATACGGATATATCATTCCGCTCTATGATATGTGCACACATCTGATCTAACAATTGCTAGATCACCTTTCTCTCCTAATTGATGCCCGTCCACAAAATTACGCGAGTTTTCTGATCAGAGAACAGAGAATAAATTTAGCTATCATTAGGCTGAAAGTAAGGGTAGACCAAAAGAGACATGGAGAAGAACAACAGAAAGGATGTTGAGCAATAGAGGGCTCACCTGGGCAAGAGCAGAAAAAAAAGGCGAAGGACAGGCATTTGTGGAAAACCCTTGCGGAAGCCCCATGTGCCCTGGGCACTTAAGGTTCAGAGAGAGAGAGAGAGAGAGAGAGAGAGAGAGGCTGAAAGCTCCACAGTGGTTATCAAATAACCACACAACACCTCAGATCACCAAATGAATTAATATCCTCTCGGACAAAGTTTTCAGCATCCTTGCATTTTGCGAATTATGTGAAGGAACCTGGGATATACGGTGTTAGTGCCCACGTTTTCCTCCACTTGTTGTGTTCTACATAACAGGGAAGGCCAAACTCGCTTATGAGTCACATACGACACATTTAAGAAGTTTGAGAGCCTTGAGACATGAACCAATATTACATATCTTGTTAGATTTGTTTCTTGCACGCTTTGTTTCAAACATTTTGTATAAGTATTAAGAAATGCATGTATGTAATAATATTTATTCGTTGTTAATATTAGTTTGTAGGATCGGTGCTTCTCAACCAAAGTTTCGTTTTTTTTTTTTGAAATATAGAACTGAAAGAACAAAGTGAAATGACAAATTTATTACGTTTAACTATTACCTGTATGTTCAATACACGAAATTATCACATACACGGCAACAACGTTACTCTCACAGTACGACATATTATTGAGTATTTACAAAACTATTAAGCAGCAAGAGAGCTCAGTTATGAAGTCATTTACACTTTACAATAACGACGCTGACGAAAGTGTGGTATAAGGGAGACAACCGTGATAATTTGAACGTGCTTTCTTGTGATTTCTTTGTGTTTTCAAAATAAATTACCTTTTTGAAAATCAGGCTTTTTTTCCCTTGTGGCAAAAACCTTAATAATTTATACCAACTTACTTTCTACATACATTACAAGAGCACCACTTTTTATATACATTACATTATGACGTCCTTTTATATACATTACAACAGCATTCTTTTATTTTTCAAATACACTTTAAAATATTATAATTTTTAAAAAAAATTAATAATTGTATAACCATCGCTTCGGAAAAGATGAGACACTTCAAAAGTAACGCTCTGGAGACCTCGGATAAAAAAAAACCGGACATTGTTTACATTATACTACAAAATGGAATGAATAACGTTCAAATGAAAACAAAAAAAAAACCAAACAAACAAAAATTCAGGCAGAATTAAACAGTCCCTGTATATTACATCCGAACAATAAAAATGATCACAAAATAAAAATTCGTCAAAATTCAAGTTACAAACTGGTCTGCTTTATTAGTACAGACCGTTCTCGTTAACAAACTGGTCTGCTTTATTAGTACAGACAGTTCTCGTTAACAAACTGGTCTGCTTTATTAGTACAGACCGTTCTAGTTTCTTGACTGAGGTTCGTTTTGTGGTCGCCATCGAAAAGCGAGATACGAGTATACGTCAAGATTATTTCACAGTGGGTGTACTATCTCCAGACCTTTTTTCTCTGTACAGCGAGAATATTCTAAGAACAATCATCACAGAACCAGGCATAAAAATTGGAGGATACAATATTAACAACCTTCGGTATGCTGACGACACAGTACTGATAGCGGAGAACCAACAAGACCTGCAAAATCTCTTGGATAAAGTCGCCAAAGAAAGTGAACAGAAAGGCCTTACTTTGAACATCAAAAAGACAGAGACTATGGTTATATCTAAGAAACAGAATCCACCAGCATGCAGTATTCAATTAAACGGAACCATTCTAAAGCAGGTGCAGAAATTCAAATACCTTGGAGCAGTAATAACTTCAGATGGGAAATGCAAAACAGAAATTAGGAACAGAATAGCCCAAGCAAAGACTGCATTTCAGAGAATGAGAAACATATTAGTTAACACATCCTTATCAATGAATGTTAGAAAACGAGTCCTAAAATGCTATATTGAACCTATCTTGTTATATGGAAGTGAATCATGGACAATAGGCAAGTCTGCACAAAAATCATTGGAAGCAGCAGAAATGTGGTTTATTAGAAGAATGTTGCGAATCCCCTGGACAGCAAAAATAACTAATGAAGAATGTATGAGAAGAGCTGGAGAGACAAAAAACCTTGTCAGAAAGATAAGAGAGAGACAATGTACTTTCATAGGACATGCAATGAGAAGAGGGGGCATTGAAAATATTATAACAACAGGAAAAATAGAAGGAAGAAGATCAAGAGGAAGACCAAGAGAAATGATACTGGACAGTCTGACGGGATGGTGTGAGAGGAGATCACCAACTGAACTGATGGCCTGCATGAAGGATCGGGTACTCTGGAGAAGCATAATAGCCAACGCCAGTCGGCACGGCACCTGATGATGATGATGATGATGATGATGATGATGATGATGATGGATAAGCTCTCATAGGAAAATAATGAATATACTCACATAAGAAAATAATGAATATACTCATACAGGAAAACAATGAATATCCTCATACAGGAAAACAGGGAATATACTCATACAGGAAAACAATGAATATATTCATACAGGAAAACAATGAATATACTCACATAAGAAAATAATGAATACACTATTACAGGAAAACAATGAATATCCTCATACAGGAAAACAGTGAATATACTCATAAAGGAAAACAATGAATATATTCATACAGGAAAACAATGAACATACTCACATAAGAAAACAATGAATATACTCATACAGGAAAACAATGAATATATTCATACAGGAAAACAATGAATATATTCATACAGGAAAACAATTAATAGACTCTAAGGAAAACAATGAATGTACTCACATAAGAAAATAATGAATATACTCACATAAGAAAATAATGAATATACTTATACAGGAAAACAATCAATATACTCATACATGAAAACACTGAATATACTCAAAGAAGAAAACAGTGAATATACTCATACAGGAAAAAACGAATAAACTCATACTCGAAAACAGTGAATATACTCATACAAAAAAAAAACAATGAATACACTCATACAGGAAAATAGCAAATATACTCTTACATGAAAACAGTGAATATACTCGTACAGTCAGTTGACAGACAAAGTGTTAAAAATAAAAACAGACTAGAGTGATCTTATAATTTTTACGTACAATTTTAAAATCAGCAATTTTACATTAAATAAGTACTTGGTACTTTACACGAAAAAAAATATTCATAAATTTCCAATAAGAAGTCCTACTATTTCACTAGACCCAGGTCGGAAAAACGAATCGTCGTAAAGCGGGACGTCGGAAAGCAGGGAGTATATGTGCACTCATTTTACGAGTAATTTAACTGATACTGAATCATGGTCATCAATTACTACATTTTAACAATTCATGAGATGTTAGGGCAGCTTACTTTTTTTACTTATTAAACAGCATCTATTATAGTTTAACAAGGCGATGTTTTTAGATATCCAATACCAAAACAATTATTCCGACCAGTCCGCGGGACGATTTCCTTGATAACTGGAAACAATGGTTTTTTTTTACTCCTCACTAGAACTTCTTTTTTTTCAAACACTGCTATAGGGTCTACAGGTTCCGGCACACAATATTGTAAGCTTTTATGGGGCATAACTCCATGTTGTTTACCAAATGGTAACCTTTGTTATCTTCCCTTTACTTCACTTCACTGCTCAATCCCTAGCCCCCACTCTGTGCTTACCTGCCTCTATTTCGGGGCATTTTGTGTCCGTCTTTCATACAAGAAGATTTTTTGTAAAAGCTAAGTCTCTGTGTGTGTATATATATGTATGTATGCTATGTTTTTCTGTATGTGACTCTTGAAGAAAGCTTTTGCTGAAATATTCTTCATTTATACGTATTCATCTTACTTTCTGCCATTCTTATTTCTTCTTACTTTCTATCTTTTTTTGTACAACTGAACCACACATGTCTATCTACTTCATTACTAGAACCAGTTTTACCGCAGTCGTCAATTCTCTTATCTATCATAAGCTTTTCTTTACGTCTATTTTCACATCGCTCCATCATTAAAATCACATGAATTACCCAGTATTAGCTAATCAACCATATTATCACATACAATCTCATTTCAACATTAACTTTCACGAAGATTTACCCTATCCAACATTCATTATATCCATGCCTAAATCACATTATTCAGGAACTTCGTAAATCATAGAATTCACTTGATCCTCAACTCCTCTCTTTACTATTTATATCACAGTCATTCATATTGTCATTTACTTTGTTTTATTAATTTTGCATGTTTATTCATTCATATCTAGAACATGTGTTTAATTCATGTAACTCATATTTTGAACATTACTCTTCAAGCATGTGTTCAACGCTTCGTATTTTGTCGAATTCTCCTTTAGGCATAAATCTCTATAACAAACTTCAGATACACATTTCCATTTTTAACTGCGTATCCCAAATCCTTAATCTCGTTTACAGAGATATCGCCAATGTTCCACTCTTTGCCAGAATTAAAATCACTGCGTATATTGCCGATCATAAAATCAGATTTCTTTCCTGACTTGTCCATCATGTAAACAGAACATTCGAAGCCACAATTCTTCTCCCATGGCGATGAAGGTTTGTGTGTGAACTCTCCATACATCTTTACATGCAGGTGGCCATCTTTGTTACACGTAGCTCCGCCTAGAATCTTAAAGTTCAATTCTCCTATCAGATGCGACTGGCTGGACACTGATGTCTGACTTTGTGACAGGCTGTTCAAGTTTCCCACCTCCCAGTCAAAAGTATGCATGTATTTCTTAACCTGCTTCCTTTCCAAAGTCCCTCTAGTTGGTCTGAACGGTGAATCCTGGCCAGTCGTAGTGCCCATGATGTCTCGCCTCACGTCTAAAATCTGCTTGCCGAGGTGGTCTGAGTTTTCAAGAAGCTGAAAGTGCATCTTCTCAATGGATGCCCCCAAGCGCGTTAAAGAATCTCCCGTGAAAACTTTCAGGTTGTTGGTGATTTCCAGGACACGACTGACTGAAGCCTGAAGTGACACGATGTTTCCTTTAACTTTACCTCGTAAATCATCAAGTTCGTTCCGTAGACGAGTCTGATTGTCTTCGATCTTCCTAAGCTTAGACGAAACGTCGGCACTGACGTCCTGTAGGAAAAATAGAACAGATGTTGTAGCTTAGACTGCTGTAACAGACATTTCAGTTCACACTAGCACAAGGCAGTTCATTTAATAATCACGTGCATAGATTAAGCTAGTGCACAGTTCAAATGACAAATATGTTTATAGATCACACTAGTAAACAGTTAAAATCACAAATATGTTTATAGATCACATTAGTTGACAGCTCAAATCATAAGTTTATATACGCATTAGAGATATTTCACATTAAACACCTGTTTATAGATCACAGTTAAGATTATTCAATTCAAATGTAATATACACCCTCGTTTATGCATGTGAAAGCTGGAAAACAACTAAAGAAATGGACAAGAAATAAGACTCTTTCGAAAACAAATGCGTAAGGAAAATACTCGGTATAAAGTGGAACGAATTCAAGAACAACGCAGAGATAAGACAGATGAGCGAACAACAACCTGTCTCATGGGCGATCAGAAAAAGAAGATGGACATATGTCGGTCATGTGATGAAAAGAAGCAATCTGAGGATCCCCAAACAAGCTACCAAGTGGAACACAACAGGACGAAGAAAAAGAGGTCGACCACGTGAAACTCTAAAGAGGACATTGTTGAGAGAGGCCAGTTCAGTGGGCGTAACATCCCTTGATGAGACTGAAAAATTCGCCGAAGACAGGACATGTTGGCGAACGACCATGCGACCCTTGTGTGACGTTTAGCGGCAAGGGAAGAATGTAATATATAAGATACATAAATAACACCTGAAAATATATAAGTTACAAACACATTTGTATATCAAACTAACAAATATTTCACATTACAAGTATGTGTATATATTACAGCGCACGTGTGCTTATATTTCACGTTTTAGAAGTCTGTCTGTGTCTAAAAATATACAGGAAATCTGTCCAACTATCGATGCACCTTGACTTTGATCGACACAACAATCAATCCGTTATAAACCTTCTACATCTAGCAGGGCAGCCCGATCAACTTTTGTCTGGTACCCCTCTGTATTGCTTGCTGTCAGCTGCAAAAAATAGTTCTGTATCAAAGTTTTCTTAGTCCGCTTCGCATTTTGTATGTACAATAGAGGAAGCATTGTTCTACATACTGCAGACAGAAATAGATCTGTTTAAGACAGACAGCGAGAATATTGTGTGCCCTCGTAATTTCCGCATTTTGCACTAGATGCCCAAGGAATACGTCATCATCAAAGAAGTTACAGGTAAAAGAAAGCCATACTATAACGAATGGACAAAAACAAATTTCGTTGATCAGTGAAAAAGATATATGAATTATTTGCACTTTTTATGGGCTTGAAATAAAAAAAAAACAAAGACAAAGCGAAAATAGTGACACTTCCCTTTACTCAAGAAAAAAAAACTATACTTAGAATGAACGGCCGCTGAAGACTTAAACCAGTTTGCATGTCTCGGCATTTATATAGTCCAGGATGGTGACACATACACACATACGTACGCACATATACACACATAAACACAATACCTACATAAATAATACATACATACACACATACATACACATACACACATAAGCACATACATAAATACACACATAATACATACATGCATACATACATACATACATATATATATATATATATATATATATATATATATAAACAAGGGTTGGCTGATAAATTCGCGCCCTAAGGTACAAATACTTGAAACACACAATTGATATTAGGTGCATTTGTAGAACAGTTTAAGATTAAATACCAAGTTTCAAGAAATTAACTGCAGCCATTTTTTTACAGGCTACTGAAGTGGTAAGGAGTGGCATAAATTGAGAAAATTGGTAAAATTTCTCATCGAGCAGTCATTCGCTACCTCTTCATCAAGGGCTTATCATCGAAGGAGATCCATGAGGATGTGGTAGAGACTCTAGGGGAGAGTGCCCCTTCTTACAGCACAGTTTAGAAATGGGCAATTAAATTCAAACATGGAAGGGAGAGTCTGGAAAATGTTCCCTGTCCAGGAAGACCAAGAACGGTAACCACCGATGAAACCACCGGCAGAACCCATGTCATGATAATGGAGGATCGACAACTAACTGAGCGGTACATTGCTACTGAGTTGGGCATCTCCCAGAAACGTCTTCATGCCATTATTCACAATGATCTTCAAATGACAAAGGTCTCTGCTCGATGGGTTCCGAAACTTCTTGGAACTGATCACAAACGACAGCGTCTCAACATGTCAAGAGACAATCTTGGCCATTTTTCTGCAGATCCTGAAAAGTTTCTTCAGCAATTTGTGGCTATGGATGAGACTTTGATTCATCATTTTCAACCAGAAACCAAAGAACAGCCAAAGCAGAGGAAACATTATGGATCCCACTTCCAAAGAAAGCAAGAGCGGTTCTGTCTGCATGCAAAGTGATGGCATCAATATTTTCGGATTCAGAAGGTGTAATATTGGTAGATTATCTTCAAAAGTGCTATTGGTAGACTATTTTCAAAAGGACAGAACGGTCACCGGGGCCTATTACGCTAATCTTGTGAAGCAACTGCGGGTCAAGTTAAAGGAAAGCCATCGAGGGAAATTAACGAGAGGAATCATCCTTTAGCAAGACAATGCTCCAGTTTACAAATCGGGGGTGGCAATGGGTGCCATTCTTGAATGCGGCTTCCAGCTTCTTGAACATTCTCCTTATTCCCCAGCCAAACTAAAAAAAGAGCTCAGTGGTAGCAAATTTGCTTCAGATGATGACGTCATTCATGCTGTAGACCACTTTCTACTGCCACAAGATGCTGACTTTCACAAAGAAGAGATCCGTATGCTCCAGGATCGCTGGACTAAGTACATAAACTTACAAGGGGACTATGTTGAGAAATAACCCCCCAAAAGTTCTCAGTAAATAATCCGTTGTACCTTAGGCCGTGAACTTATCAATCACCCCTCGTGTATATATATAACATACATACAGCCCTAAAACACACAAAGTCACATGAAGTTACCATAGTCATGTGAGATTTTAATGCCAAAGTTGGTAAAGGAAGAACTTCAGACATCGTTGGTGACTATGGACTGGGGGAGAGGAATGACAGTGGTTATAAATTAATTGAATGGGCAAGAATACACAGCATGGTTGTAGGAAACACCTGGTTTAAACAACATCCTCGAAGACTGGCAACGTGGTGCAGCCCAGACAAAAAGACTTTTAACCTGATAGACTACGTATTAATCAACAAACAATTCCGGAATGCATTACTGACAACAAAAACCATGCCAGGAGCTGACTGCAATAGTGACCATGACCCACTGTGTGGAGAAATTAGAATAAAGCTAAATAAAGCATGCAGAAAAGTGAGAAACATCAAACTGAATACAGAACTCCTTAAAAGTGACCAAGAACTGCGAGAACAATACAAAGTTATTATAACAAACAGATACAATGCAATAGCAAAAATAAATAGTATAGATGAACAATGGGCAATGTTAAGAGATTCTATACACCAAACTGTTAAGGAGATAATACCACCGAAAAAAGAAGCCCCTAAAAATAAATGGACAACAGACGAAATCTTAGGACAGATGGACAAAAGGAGGAAAAGTAAAAATAACCAAGAAAAATATAGCAAGATAAATAAAGAAATAAGACGGAAATGCAAAGAAGCAAAAGAAGTGTGGTTAAATGAACAGTGCAGACAATTAGAGGACTCTATAAAGACAGCAAAAACATACACAAACGAATTAGTGAACTCACAGGCAGGAAAACAAAACATACCACAGGATGCCTGAAATTAAAAAAGGTAAAATGTTAATGGGAAAAGAAGACATTGTGGATAGGTGGACAGACTACATCAGTGAGCTATATGGAGGAGAAAGACCAGAATTAACACCAGATACTGAAAACTATGATGGACCACCAATACTTGAAGATGAAATCATAGATGCCATCAAATACATGAAGAAAGGAAAAGCGACAGGGCCTGATAATATAACAATAGACGAAATAGAGGCGCTAGAGGAGATAGGAATAAAAATAATAACCAAATTATTGAATTACATTTACAACAGTAAATATTCCCAGTGACCTGCTTAAATCCAATTCTATAGCACTACCAAAGAAACCAGGTGCAAAGGAATATGATGACCACCGACTACCAGCCTCTAATGTCACATAACGAAGCTACTTCTGAGAATTATTATGAGAAGAATAAGGAAAAAGACAAAAATGGAAATAGCAGATGAACAGTTTGGATTTGTTGAAGGAAAGGGAACACACAATGCCATTTATGCTTTACGAACACTAACAGAAAGAGCTTTAGAAGTACAGAGAGATCTCTACTTATGCTTCATCGATTACACCAAGGCAATCGACAAGGTGAAACATAATGAAATTATTAAAATGCTTGAAGACATCAATATAGACGACAAAGACCTGAGGATTGTAAAACATCTATACAGGCACAAAGAAGCAGCAACTCGAGTTTAAATTAGAACTGGAAAATATCAACCTATAAAACAATTGGTGCGACAAGGATGTGAACTATCTTCACATCTTTTTTCTCTGTACAGCGAGAATATTCTAAGAACGATCATCACAGAACCAGGTATAAAAATTGGAGGATACAATATTAACAACCTTCGGTATGCTGACGACACAGTACTGATAGCTGAGAACCAACAAGACCTGCAAAATCTCTTAGATAAAGTCGCCAAAGAAAGTGAACAGAAAGGCTTTATTTTGAACATCAAAAAGACAGAAACTATGGTTATATGTAAGAAACAGAATCCACCAGCATGCAGTATAAAATTAAACGGAACTATTCTAAAGCAGGTGCAGAAATTCAAATACCTTGGAGCAGTAATAACTTCAGATGGGAAATGCAGAACAGAAATTAGGAACAGAATAGGCCAAGCAAAGACTGCATTTCAGAGAATGAGAAACATATTAGCCAACACATCCTTATCAATGAATGTTAGAAAACGAATCCTAAAATGTTATATTGAACCTATCTTGTTACATGGAAGTGAATCATGGACAATAGGCAAGTCTGCACAAAAATCATTGGAAGTAGCAGAAATGTGGTTTATTAGAAGAATGTTGCGAATTCCCTGGACAGCAATAATAACTAATGAAGAATGTATAAGAAGAGCTGGAAAGACAAAAATATCTTGTCAAAAAATAAGAGAGAGACAATGTACTTTCATAGGACATGCAATGAGAGGAGGGGGCATTGAAAATAGTATAACAACAGGAAAAATAGAAGGAAGAAGATCAAGAGGAAGACTAAGAGAAATGATACTGGACAGTCTGACAGGATGGTGTGAGAGGAGATCACCAACTGAACTGATGGCCTGCATGAAGGATCGTGTGCCCTGGAGAAGCATAATAGCCAACGCCAGCCGGCAAAGCTACAGGAGTGCTGTTAGGGAGGCAAAGTTGTTCCACAAGGAACATGCAAATGAATGAATGAATGAGTCGGCACAGCACTTGATGATGATGATGCTGATGATATATATATATAGTGTTAGTATAGTACTGGTAACTAATATTCAAACTCTGCTTAAACCCATCAGGGTATAGGACGCAAGCTGATGGTTGGAGTAGTTTTGTTCTAACAAAAAAGTACGTGGTTTATTAGCTGGAAAAACTGCAAAATTATGCAGGTTGGGAGGCTGCCCCACTTGGAAGTCAGCGACACATGGCCGGCACGCTATCGTCACGATTGATGAACCATATCCAACTGAGACAGTGTTCTAGATCTCTGTTGATACCCCCTGTGGTAGACCTGACCTGATTAACGAACCTGGGATCGTCACAGGCGCCATGCTGGTGCTATAGAAGGACTGCAACCCTTTTTTTAAATCTTCACTCAAGGACAGAAAAAATGGTCGCCATAACCCGCCCTCAGTCCGACACGATTCTGAGTTTCAATATCCCCACTGCATCAACTGCAAACAACACCAGCTCGCGGTTTCAGGAAGAAGAAGAAGTAGAAGACGTTTTCGTCTAAGACGAAATTTTTGATGCAGGCAGATGGGCAACAGTTGTGGGGTGTTGTCGGGGATTTTCTTGAATTTCTCGTGGCTAGATCTACCAATGTTAGGTCGCAGTCAAAGCAAGAAAAAATCTATGACTGAAAAATGTTATTTCAGTGTTATAACGGAATGAGACCCGTAAAGTTTGCAGAGGACATTAAATTCACCGCTGAAACTGAACAGTACATAAAAAAAAAGACAAGCCAATGTTGAAAGTATTGGAGTTTACCTTCTGTATTGTTAGCTCCTCGTACAGGTGCGAGTCTAGGTCACTCTCCACAGCAGGTGTGACGACATCCTGACAGCGATTCTTACATTCTTCTTCAGAGTAATCGGACCCTGCAGAACATCAAGAACAGAGCGCCTTGTATTTGAAGTCTGCTGTCTGTCAGCGTTTACAGTAAGCATTCTCTGGGTAGAAAATGTCGGGTCAGACAAACATGAACAACAGTTATGTCCCTTGAACCGGTTCTTAAAAATTTTTAAGGAAAAGATAAACCAATGCAA
>CM019695.1:40090155-40287655 GCA_009760885.1 Achatina immaculata
GATAAACACTCTACTTAAAAATGGAGCAAGAACAATGGCAAGATCGTGCACACTGGTAAAACAAAATCAATGCAACAAGACAGAAACTAATAAACGAGACAAAAACAACGCTGCAGGTCTGCGCTGAAAATTCACAGATAGAAAAAGTCAGCGAACACAAAACGATAGGTGTCAATACTGACCAACATCTGACCTGGAACTCTTATGTGCACAGTGTAACAAAACTCACTGCACAAAAGTTTACTAGTTAGCCAAATTAAAAGTTTCGTTGATGAAGACACACGGAAGAAATACTACATATCACACGTACAAATGCATTTACTCAATGATCTGGGATGATTTCGCAATGTCAAATAAAAATAGGCTTTATTTACTTACAAAAGCGAGCGGTAAAGCTAATTAGCCTTCAGAATCACCCGCAGGCCATAGATAAGCACAAACAGATTAAAATTTTATATCTCAAAAGCTGGTTCCTGTTCAACAAAGCCAAGTTAGTGCACAGAATATTTTATCACAGAATGCTCTGTCTTATCCACGGAAAGTGTTTAACTCAAATTTTAGCTAACGCTAAAAAAATATTTGCTTCCAAAAGGTAGACTTGATCTTTTGAAGGAAAGCTTTGCTTATTCTGCTGCTCATCTGTTGAATACCCACCCATTCTGAATAAAAAATACAAACTATGCTCCATTCTACAATTACAAACTTTAACAGCATCTAGTTGATGTCAATTACACACACCTATGATTCATACAATTTACATTTTATTTTAGACTATTTTTTGCAGGTCGTAAAATTAATCAATGATTTTTTTTCCGAATAGCTCTGATTAGTTGTTTGGTTGATAGTTTTCGGTGTGAGACTATGATAACTTTTAAAATCATATATGTTGTTATATGGACAAGATTGAAAGGTAAATGTTTTATTTTATTTTGTTTTTCAGTGTTTTTCAGTTTTGATTCTGTTTGTCATCATCATCATCATCATCATCATCATCATCGCATTTCACTCCCTTGAGAGCATAGGCCACGTATAAACGCTCTCCAGTCATCCCTGTTCTTGGAATTATTCTCTGCTTCCTTCCATGTGTATCCCTTGTCTCTGAGCACTGTCATAATTTCTCTTCTCCAAGTAAGTCTAGGTCTCCCTCGTTTTCTGTTTCCTTGGGTTCTATGTCAGTGCTCGTCTTTGTTTTTCATATGAGTGGTTTATTTGTGGACAAAATGTCAGACGGGCCTGCTTGTACAGTTCTTAACCCTTTGGAAGTAAAGAAAAGTGTGCATTAAAAGAACATTCGTGATCTTGAAATAAAAGCCGTGACTCACCAGCCCGCGCCCAATCCTGCTATTCGCTGGTTTTCAAGTTATTCATAAAGTCTGCAGTTCCAAGGATCTGGCAGTACCCGTCACCAGACTGTGGCCAATGGACTCACGTATGCACCAAAACTCTGGGACAGGTTAGTTTAGGGTGTCAGGGCACGTTCTGAAATTAGTAATCATGATTTCAGAGACATACCAGGTTCTTGCGTTACACAGAACTATACAAAGAACTCCACGTGACATTATACAATCCAGTCAAAGTCTGACCTTTCCAGAGTAACATGTGAACTTTATTTTAATGCAAACTGCTCAATGATGGAATGAATCAAGGATGATAAATCAAACAAGATGTCGCAAAGAAACAGAGCGATGTTCTTGGTTAATACTGTCACATGAACTTCTGTGAGCACAAAATCAGCTTAACAATCCTCCGTAAGTTTCTCACAGGTAAAGTCACACCTGCAGTGTTATTCTACTGATAAACAACACTTCAAGATAAGTCACGTGGCCAGGTATATCATTTCTTAGATCTGGAAAGAAAAAGTGTACTTGACCGTTACTCACTTTCAAATCGATCATGAACGTTAGTCACCAACCTCGTCCATTAAATGACAGGTTTGTCATTCACCGCCCGGGTCTTCTTGAGACTCCATTGACCTTGGTTTGGAGATTCTTGTCTTTCAGGCTCGGTCTCTGTCTCGTCGTCCTGTATGTCTCCGTGCTTCCTGGTCTCGTCTCCTCAAGTCTCCATTCTTCAGGTACCGCCCCCCCCCCTTTCACCCTCCCGTGTCATTCAGTCTTTTTATATCGTTTCGTCTCGTCTGCTACTTATCGTTTGCTCTTTCTCTCGTTTTCCCTCTACCGTCTGCTTCTTCATCGTCTGCTCTCTCTCTCTCTCCCTCTCTCGTCTGTCCTCTATCGTCTGTCCTATATCATCTGTTCCCTTTCGTCTGCGCTCTCTCTCTCTCATCTGCTCTCTATCGTCTGCTCTCTCTCTCTCTCTCTCTCGTCTGTCCTCTATCGTCTGCTATCTGTCGTCTGCACTCTCTCTCTCATCTGTCCTCTATCGTCTGCTATCTGTCGTCTGCTCTCTCTCTCTCATCTGTCCTCTATCGTCTGCTATCTGTCGTCTGCACTCTCTCTCTCTCTCATCTGTCCTCTATCGTGTGCTATCTGTCGTCTGCACTCTCTCTCTCTCTCTCATCTGTCCTCTATCGTCTGCTATCTGTCGTCTGCTCTCTCTCTCTCTCGTCTGTCCTCTATCGTCTGCTATCTGTCGTCTGCACTCTCTCTCTCTCATCTGTCCTCTATCGTCTGCTATCTGTCGTCTGCTCTTTCTCTCTCATCTGTCCTCTATCGTTTGCTATCTGCCGTCTGCGCTCTCTCTCTCTCTCTCTCTCATCTGTTCTCTATCGTCTGCTCTCTCTCTCGTCTGTCCTCTATCGTCTGCTATCTGTCGTCTGCACTCTCTCTCTCTCATCTGTCCTCTATCGTTTGCTATCTGCCGTCTGCGCTCTCTCTCTCTCTCTCTCATCTGTTCTCTATCGTCTGCTCTCTCTCTCGTCTGTCCTCTATCGTCTGCTATCTGTCGTCTGCACTCTCTCTCTCTCATCTGTCCTCTATCGTGTGCTATCTGTCGTCTGCTCTCTCTCTCTCTCTCATCTGTCCTCTATCGTTTGCTATCTGTCGTCTGCGCTCTCTCTCTCTCATCTGCTCTCTATCGTCTGCTCTCTCTCTCGTCTGTCCTCTATCGTCTGCTATCTGTCATCTGCTCTCTCTCTCATCTGTTCTCTATAGTCTGCTATCTGTCGTCTGCACTCTCTCTCTCTCATCTGTCCTCTATCGTTTGCTATCTGTCGTCTGCACTCTCTCTCTCTCATCTGTCCTCTATCGTCTGCTATCTGTCGTCTGTACTCTCTCTCTCATCTGTCCTCTATCGTCTGCTATCTGTCGTCTGCACTCTCTCTCTCTCGTCTGTCCTCTATCGTCTGCTATCTGTCGTCTGCTCTCTCTCTCTCTCGTCTGTCCTCTATCGTCTGCTATCTGTCGTCTGCACTCTCTCTCGTATACCTTCTATCTTCTGCTCTCACTCTCATTTATCCTCTATCGCCTGCTCTCTCTCTCTCTCTCTCGTCTGCTCTAACAGTCTCCTTAAGTGTGCTTATCTACAAGTCACGTTCGCTCTGCGCCAATGTGTATTTAGCACCTGTGAAAAGTGTTTCAAAGTGGAGGTAACAATTACTAATCAGAACGTCAACTTTTATTTTCTCGTGGGTTTTCTCCCTTCCATAACTATCATGTTATAAGGACACTAGTAAATCAGCCAAGATCAAGAGGAAGACCAAGAGAAATGATACTGGACAGTCTGACGGGATGGTGTGAGAGGAGATCACCAACTGAGCTGATTGCCTGCATGAAGGCTCGTGTACTCTGGAGAAGCATAATAGCCAACGCCAGTCGACACGGTACCTGATGATGATGATGATGATGAGTAAACCAGCCAGCAAACCTTGGACATGAGACAATTTAACAAACTACAACATTGAAGAGTTCTTCAAATATCATGTACACACAAAAAGAACAAATATATCCATACTACAAGAACTTAATGTTAAAGAAGGCTGGTTAGTAAAGAGGATTAAAGAGAGAAAACTTAAATATTTTGGACACATTAAACGTCATGATAATCTAGAGAAGACCGTCATGGAAGGGTACATAATGGGGAAAATAATGATAGGAAGACCACGGCGAAGATGACTACAAGACATCGTTGATGATCTGCAAATGGATGATTCAGCAGCAGGTCATCTTGCTCACAACCGAGAAGCCTACAGGAGTGCTGTTTGGGATTCAAAGTTCCGCAAGGGACGTGCAAATGAATGAATGAATGAACAACAATTAAAATATTTTATGCAACGAAAAGGGAAATCAGACAAACCTGAAAAAAGAGTTATCTGTATTGTTTGGATAAGGTTCAAGGTTCAAAATTCAAACTTTGGCGTCACTGCATTCAGGACAGCTCATACATGCTCATCCTCTTGCCGCAGCATCCATCCAAGAGTTTGTTTGCTAACATCTCCCATCAAGTGTTGGTTGTTTACGGTGCTTTTTCTCTGCCCAGTTCTAATTTCCTGCGGGAATCCTTAATTTGTCCCTGCTCTAGCAATCTCCTTATAACTACATTGTCCTTCCATTCCCGCTCTTCATTTTCCCGCAGTCTGTCCAATACAGCTTTAGCAATGTCCCCCCTCGTCTTTTCTCAGTCTACCTTTTATCTTAGCATGTCCAGCATATCTATCCGTCGTTTCATTTCCATGTCAACATTTTCACACAAGCTTGAGGCAAAAGCTTTATGGCTCCTATCAGGATGTGGAGAGGACCGCGAGTTTCGCCATATCGACAGGGATCTGGATCTAGTGTGACCAACAACCTCGAACACAGAAGAAGAAGAAGAATTAGAAGAAGAAGAAGAAGAATTAGAAGAAGAAGTCAATCATTTGCATGTCTCTTGCGGAACTTTCCCTACATAACAGCTCTCCTGTAGCCTCTTGGTTGTGAGCAAGATGCCCTGCTGTTGATGCTCACGCCGAAACGTCACAACTTTGTAATCGTTAAGTAATAAAGCTGCTCCTACTTTTTTCCGATTTTATACATTCTGGTATTATAGCTTTACTGCAGTGCTTAGTGTATAGTTGTATACTTATACACCAATTATTGTGCTGTTGATGCATCCATTTTCAGATTGCCGCATGACCTGGGCAGTAAATCCACGTTCGAATCATGACATTGAACGAATGGGACGAGCATTTTATGTTTTGTCCTTACTTGTCTAGAAGGTTTGAAGCTTTTTTGTATGGTAATTATTGGATTTAAGAGTTTTCTCTGTTTTCTTGACGTTTGGCCATTATCTATGCAGGTCTTTTCAGTCTCCTTTAACTTTGTACGGTAAGGGAAGCTACAAGATACCAACTTAATCTCGTCATTAAAGCTACCACTACTAATTCAGATGGTACTTCTGTAAGGAAAAACGTAAAATCCCCGTTTCCATCCCATTAAGGCATATTGGGGATAAAGTGTTATACCCGTATTTCGAAGACCAGTGGCACATGAAAGTGTGATGTTGTGAGTATCACGCCTGGCCTCATTTACCTTCCTGGATTTCTCTGGTACCCGTATTTTAGAGGCTGATTGGACTCCGGGGGCATTCGTGATGCGATGGTACCAGATCTTTCTGTAAAGATCTTAAAATCAGCTTCAGTTACTTTAGCTCAGTTGAAGATTCTGGTTGACATTATATCTCCATATAGAAATAAACAAAAGGATTTCATGATGCTAGGGGATCTTGTGGAAGATCTTGCAGTGCAGGCCAGAATGAATGGATATTGTTCAAGTTCAAAGACATCAGAAAATCATCCTCTTTCGCCTATGAATAGGCCAGTGCAGACTACTGAGCCACCTACATCGACTCAAAATGTCTCACACAGACGAGTGCCCATGTGGCAGTGGAGTCCAGACTCCAGAACATATCCTTCAAGAGTGTCCAAACCATGCAGACCTGAGGCGTGAGATATGGCCAGAGGACACATGCTTGGGGCAAAAGCTTTGGGAGCTCCTATCCGTGTATGGAGAGGACTACGAGCTTCACCATATCGACAGGGATCTGGATCTGGTGTGACCAACAACCTCGAGCACAGAAGAAGAAGAAGAAGAATTAGAAGAAGAAGAAGAAGAAGAAGAAGAAGAAGAAGAAGTCATTTGCATGTCTCTTGCGAAAATTTCCCTACATAACAGCCCTCCTATAGGCCTCTTGGTTGTAAGCAGGATTCCCTGTTGTTGATGCATCCATTTTTAGATTATCAATGATGTCTTGCAGCCATCTTCGCCTTGGTCTTCCTCACAGCATGTCAGCTATGGATCCCTCATTGCCAAACCGGACAGCGCCTTCACTCCCAATAAAGGAAGAAAAAAAGTAAGAACAAAAGAAAGAGTGAAAAGAAGAAGATATGTATATTGTAGAACCTTTGTTCTTCCTGCCTTCTAAGGTTTGGCTTCTGGTCTTTGGTCATTTTGAAATAAATGTCTTACTTTGGACTGTGTGTCTTGTTTCCAGTCTGTAGATTGTGCTTCGAGGTCACTGACTATCACTAAACTTAGACTGTCGGTAAATGTGCATACAGGACTCCTCTAGTCGAGTCACTGGTTCACAGATCTTCTTCTTCTTCTTCTTCTTCCTCTTCTTCTTCTTCTTCTTCTTCTTCCACGTTCGAGTACTGGTTGGTCGTGCTACATCTTCAGCCCCCCCCTCACCCTGGCGAGGTGTGCGGTCTTCTCCAGGTTTGAGTGGGAACTCCGCAGCTTATCTTTAAGCTCCTCTCCCTCGGGGCCTGATCTGTGCTCCGAGGTTTGAGCAGATTGGGCAGGTCTGCAGGATATTCTCCGGCATCTGGATATCAAAGCCACAGGAACTTGTTCGTGATGTGTTAAGACAGAGGTGTATCCGCTGATATTCTGTATTCAGTTGCTCCTGACAGATACTTGAAAGTCTATAAAATCTAAAATGGGTAACTAGCGCTTTCGAGATAGATGCTAGCACCTGTTCCCGCTCCCCGCTGTCATTCCAAGTGCTAGACTCTAATTTGCTATATCCACACAAAATAGGTTTCATATCACCTTTGTTTTAAACCTAGAAAATTTATCTTCACGTTTCCGCTTTTCTTTTGACTCTAAAGTTGTCTGTTTAGCTTTCTTGTCAGCGCTGTCTGTACACGCTGTTGTAATATGCGAGGGTCATATCGAAAGTTGTGAGCATACATTTTTTTAAAAATCAGAATTTATAGATTGAGAAAATATAAATCTATCACCTTAAACTGTATACTTTGCACTTCATGTGGAGGTCACATGACGTCACCGTCATGTGTCACGTGGCCACGTAGAGCATAAACAAAATGGCAGGTGGTGAAATTTCGTTTCGTCAACGTTCTGTTTTTGAGTTTCTCGGTAAAAAGGAAATCCCTGCTGCTGAAATTCACCAAAGATTTCAGCTTGCTTATGGAGATGTGTGTATGGGTGCTAGCAGTGTTAGGAGGTGGGTGAAACATTTCAAAGATGGAAACACGAGCATCCAAGATATGCTTCGCAGCGGTCGCTCTAGAACTGCCTTCACTGAACGCAACGTGGAAAGGCCTGATTACATCATTAAAGAAGACATGCTGTCACAGTATCTGAAATCGCTGTAAATCTTGGAATAGGACACAATGCAGTACAGGACATGATTGAAACCCTAGGCCTATAGCAAAGGATGTCTTGGATAATATGTTTCTTACTCTCTGAAATGCAGTCTTTGCTTGGCTTATTCTGTTCATAATTTCTGTTCTGCATTTCCCATCTGAAGTTATTACTGCTCCAAGGTATTTGAATTTCTGCACCTGCTTTAGAATAGTTCAATTTAATTTTATACTGCATGTTGGTGGATTCTGTTTCTTAGATATAACCATAGTCTCTGTCTTTTTGATGTTCAAAGTAAGGCCTTTCTGTTCACTTTCTTTGGCGAATGTAGGAGTAAGGCAAACTTTTCTTGTACAAATTAAGCCTTGGTTTTGGAAGAAGAAGAAGACACTTATGCAAGACGTAGGTTGTGTTTAAGGTTAGCTTTGAGCAGCGACCGCAGAAAAGGACGGAAATTTTTCTAACGGAATTCTGTGAACAAATTTGTCTTTGTTGAATATAAGTCTACTTTCTAGTGGCAGAAGTTTTAGAAGCTTGTGCTGAATGTTTGTAGCATATTAAATGCTGGTCTCGCGTTTTTAAGTCAGGAAAGTCTTTTTGTACTTGGCCTGAAGCAAATGTCCCAGACTGTGGAGCGATAGTCTCTCTAAGTCTGTGCGTGTAAAATGTAGAACGTTTTTCATATGTCTTGATAGAGACGGCGTTTAATTTTGTCTAACTTAAACTTTCTGCACAGTGAATTTTGTTTTAGACTGTACGCACGCGAGTTTCAAATTTGGTGTTGATCAACATTGAGACCTAGCGTTTTATGTTCACCATTGTTTTATATTTGTGAAGATCCAGCATAGAACTGTAGTGATGTCTTTAGTGAGTTTAACAATTTCTGTCTTGTTCTAATGAGCACCGATTTTGTTTTGTTTGCCTTTGGCAACATGGCATTGTTGTAGCTCCAATTTCATTAAGATTTCCATTTTGCATTGGAGTAAAAATTTGTACATTAGCAAGATTCTGATCATTAATTTATAATGTGCAGTGGTAGGCGCATAGAATGAAGAATGTTTCAAATATGGGGTTCTTCTTCTTCTTCTTCTTCTTCTTCTACTATGCAACTGCGAGCTGATGATCTTTGCAGCCGATGCAATGAAGATGTTGAGGCACAGCATCGTGTCGGATTGGGAGCGGTTTACGCCGGCTATTTTGTCAGTCTCTGTAATGTGACTAAAAAGCAGGAACCGTGCACTACTTCTTCAGCAGACTCCACCACCATGGGGACTATGGCGATCCCTGCCCCCGTTAGCCAGGCTAGACCTATTACTGGGGGTACCAAGGGAGAGGGGAGAGGTGGGGCAGGGTTGGTCTGTCACGGTTTGCCAAACCTGACACTAGCACGTCAGAGACATGCCAAATTGAACATTTATACAAATGGCGAACAGAAGAGGCTCCAGGACAGAACCAAACTAGAACACCGTTATCCTCAAAAGGGGGTGGGGGGAGGTGTACAATACTTCTTTTTCAGAATCCACCACGATGGGAACTATGGCGATCCTTACCTCGTTAACCAAGCTATGCTGTTACTAAGAGGTGGGACAGGGTCTTTGTCATCTATGGTTCATCAATACTGAGGCCATTATGTGTCATCTATGGTTCATCAACACTTAGGCCATTATATGTCATCTATGGTTCATCAACACTTAGGCCATTATGTGTCATCTATGGTTCATCAACACTTAGGCCATTATGTGTCATCTATGGTTCATCAACACTGAGGCAATTATGTGTCATCTATGGTTCATCAACACTGAGGCCATTATTTGTCATTTATGGTTCATCAACACTGAGGCCATTATGTGTCATTTATGGTTCATCAACACTGAAGCCATTATGTGTCATCTATGGTTCATCAACACTGAGGCCATTATGTGTCATCTATGGCTCATCAACACTGAGGCCATTATGTGTCATCTATGGTTCATCAACACTGAGGCCATTATTTGTCATCTATATGTCCGTGATTGCCAAACCGGACAGACTCATCACTTCCAATAAAGGTAGAGAAAAAAGGTAAGAATAAAAGGCAGAAAGAAAGAAAAATAGAAAGAAAGAAAATGTCTCAACATGGCAAGGTATGCAACTCCACAGAAAAAAAAGAAACACGCAACCTTTGATATTTACCTCCCCTCCTCCTTCACGCATGCGCTGTTCTCACAACAGAAGCCAAAGAAAAAGCCACAAAAAAAAAGATGGCGATAAGAATACAACTTTATCTCATATGTCGACACTCCAACATTGAAATATTTATGATATATTTCTACTATTTCAAATATACAGTGGATATTACAAGTTATTTTCTGTTTTAATTATAATATCAATACATATTAACATACCAGGTGATGCTGTAATAATCTTATTTAACATAAAATATTGACAGATGCCCAGCTAAAAAAAAAATAACAATAATAATAACAACAACAGTAAGATTAAGATAAAGATAAAGATTAAGATAAACAATTTAAAATTAGGAACAAATATAAGATTTATAACTTTTAACGATAAAAGCCATAGTGGTCTACCAAGACAGTCTTGGAACAAGTCCGTTTTCTGCGCTGCCAGCAGCCGTTGGTGATCATGCTCCTCCACGGAACCTGATCCTTGATATTTTCCATCAACTCATGTGGTGACTTTCGCATTGTGTCATCGCCGTTAGACTGTCCACGCCTCTCTTGGTATTCTCCTGCCTCTTTTTCCCCATTTATCTTTCCTGTTGTTATGTTTTCAGACCATCCCCTTCGCATTATATGACCAGTGATTGATGGCTGTCATTTCCTCATCGATTTAATTAGTTTCCATTCTTCATTTCACACAATGCTATAATGAATGTAGAATTCTTAAATTTTCGATTACTCAGTGCTGCATCGTAAGGAGCATCCTTCTTTAGATTTTTCGATTACACTGTTCTGTAATGTATGACACAGTCTTAGACACAATCTTCCCCAGTTTTTCGATTACTTAGTGATGTTATCTTCTTCTTCTTCTTCTTCTTCTTCGTTCTCTTCTACCACCAAGACCGCCCTGTGATCCTACTGAATTTACCCCTGTTGTTCTCTATAGGTCCTGTGAGTGATGTTATGAACGGAGACTTCTCTCAAGTAGTAATTTCTTACTATTTTGTTATACTTCTTCTCCATATCGTTGTTTTTCCCCCCGTCATTTACTCGAGGATTGCAAGAATATTAATGAGTATTATTTCATTTTTAATCATTAAGATTGTACCTAATAATTATTATGATAAATATTATGACTATCTGGTGAACAAACTTATTTGCCGGAGTTATAGCCCCCTTGTAACAGCCTGCCAATGGCTGGTGTATCACGTGTTTACAGGTAGGGCTGCTGCCTACATGACGCGATCATATCTAAGATGGGGGCCCCCCTACGCCAGTAGCCCCTCATGGGAACACATTTTTTAAAAAATCTAACACAGCTCTCTAGGTGCCCCCCTCCCAAAAAAAAGACTTCATGTCTGAAACTAGGCTAAACATGTAAAAAAAAACCCAGAAAAATAATAATCTTTTAAAAATGAGGATATAAGGGTTTTCTTTCCCTCATCTTCTCTTGTCTCTTTTTAAATTCCCCCCCTTCCTCCCCGTAGCTCTCTCTCCCTCCTTCCCTCTCTATCTCTCCCTCCCTCCCTCTCTCTCCTCTCTCCCTCCCTTGCTCTATCTCCCTCCTCTCTCCCTCCCTCTCTCCCCTCCGTCCTGTGTCACGTGACCACGTAGAGCATAAACAAAATGGGTGGTGGTAAAATTTCGTTTCGTCAACGTGCTCTTATTGAGTTTCTCGTTAAAAAGGAAATCCCCACTGCTGAAATTCACCAAAGACTTCAACTTATTTATGGAGATGTGTGTATGGGTGCTAGCAGTGTTAGGAGGTGGGTGAAACATTTCAAAGCTGGAAACTCGAGCATCCAAGATATGCCTCCCAGCGGTCGCCCTCGAACTGCCTCCATTGAATGCAACGCGGAAAGGACTGACGACATCATTAAAGTAGACAGGCTGAAATCGCTGTAAATCTTGGAATAGGACACAATGCAGTACAGGAAATGATTGAAACCCTAGGCTATAGAAAAGTTTGTGCCCGCTGGGTCCCACAGGAGAGAAGGTCCAGAAAGCAGTGCATCTGTGCCGTCGGTCAGCTGGAACGGAATTCTACCGGGATGGTATTTTCAAACTTGCAGAGCGATGGGAAAAATGTGTGCAGAGAAATGGAGATTATGTTGAGAAGTGAATAAAAGGATGGAGAGTTAGGTGATACATTTCTATTTTCTCTATCTATAAATTCTGCTTTTTAGAAAACATTTTGCTAAATACTTTTGGTATGACTCTCGTAGAAAAAGAAAAAAAAAGTAAAATGACTACACTCACAGTTTTTTTGTCTGTAATAAGATCTCCTCACTGCACACTTCACACAGTATAATCTAATTATAAATACTTGTTCTCTTGACTTTTTTTTTCTTCAGTGTGACACTGCACTCTTTAAGTTCATTTTATTTTGCACTAAACTCCAGTGTGACTTTCATGAATGAACAAAACGTTGTGTGAAGTACCCGGCACATATTGTTTAAGTGCATGGACAGGGCGCAGAAGGTCACAGTTTCTATTCCAGAAACGGGGACATCTTTTTATTTTGCTAAATGAAGCTGGAACATTTCTTTAAAAATAAAAATCATATTTTCATGTCCGGCAGTGGTATATTTCATATCATCCCTTCACAAAGAGCAAGAAGGTTTCGAGACTGCATTATAAAATTAGGACAAACTCCGAACTTGACAACTACGAAAAGCGCCAAAGAACTGAGAGTGGGCCTTTCTCTGTGGAAGAAAATAACGCTAAAATTGGATTGATTCGTTTAGTAATGACAACTGCTCTGTAGGGCTCACGTTTTTAAAAAAAATTCAAATTGCTACCTTTGATGTTTAGGAGGGCAATTTTATTCAAATATATACCGAAAAGGTCCCCAGTTAAAGGAAGAAATATGACTTTTACGTGCTGTAGTAAAGCATTCCAGAGGAGTGTAGGAGTCATCATCATCATTAGGTGCCCTGCCGACTGGCGTTGGCTATTATGCTTCTCCAGAGTACACGATCCTTCATGCAGGCCATCAGTTCAGTTGGTGATCTCCTCTCACACCATCCTGTCAGACTGTCCTGTATCATTTCTCTTAGTCTTCCTCTTGATCTTCTTCCTTCTATTTTTCCTGTTGTTATAATATTTTCAATGCCCCCTCTTCTCATTGCATGTCCTATGAAAGTACATTGTCTCTCTCTTATCTTTTTGACAAGAATTTTTGTCTCTCCAGCTCTTCTCATACATTCTTCATTAGTTATTTTTGCTGTCCAAGGGATTCGCAACATTCTTCTAATAAACCACATTTCTGCTGCTTCCAATGATTTTTGTGCAGACTTGCCTATTGTCCATAATTCACTTCCATATAACAAGATAGCATTTTAGGATTCGTTTCCTAACATTCACTGATAAGGATGTTTTGGATAATATGTTTCTTATTCTCTAAAATGCAGTCTTTGTTTGGCCTATTCTGTTCCTAATTTCTGTTCTGCATTTCCCATCCGAAGTTGTTACTGCTCCAAGGTATTTGAATTTCTGCACCTGCTTTAGAATAGTTCCGTTTAATTTAATACTGCATGCTGGTGGATTCTGTTTCTTAGATATAACCATAGTCTCTGTCTTTTTGGTGTTCAAAGTAAGGCCTTTCTGTTCACTTTCTTTGGCGAAAGTAGGGGTACGGCTTTTCTTGTACAAATCAAGCCTTGGTTTTGGAAGAAGAAGAAGTCACTTATGTAAGACGTAGGTTGTGTTTAATGTTAGCTTGGAGCAGCGACCACAGAAAAGGACGGAACATTTTGAAACAGAATTCTGTGAACAAACTTGCCTTCGTTGAATATAAGTCTGCTTTCTAGTGGCAGAATTTTTAGAAGAGTGTGCTGGATGTTTGTCGCATATTAAATGTTGGTCTCGCGTTTTTAAGTCAGGAAAGTCTTTTTATGCCTGGCCTGAAGCAAATGTCCCAGATTGTGGAGCTATACTCTCCCTAAATATGTGCATGTAAAATGTAAAATGTTTTTCTTATGTTTTGATAGAGACGGCGTTTAATTTTGTCTAACTTAAACTTTCTGCACAGTGACTTTTTTTTTTTAGACTGTACGCACGTGAGTTTCAAATTTGGTGTTGATCAACATTAAGACCTAGCGTTTTATGTTCACCGTTGTTTTATATTTGTGAAATTCCAGCATAGAACTGCAGTGATGTCTTTGATGAGTTTAACAATTTCTGTCTTGTTCTAATGAGCACTGATTTTGTTTTGTTTGCCTTTGGCAACATTACATTGTTGTAGCTCCAATTTCATTAAGGTTTCCATTTCGCATTGGAGTAAAGATTATACATTAACAAGATTCTGATCATTAATTTATAATGTGCAGTGGTAGGCGCATAGGTCGCATGAAGACTGTTTCAAATATGGGGTTCTTCTTCTTCTTGTTCTTGTTCTTGTTCTTCTTTCTTCTTCTGCTTCTTCTTCTTCTTCTACTATGCAACTGCGGGCTGATGATCTTTGCAGCCGATGCAATGAAGATGTTGAGGCACAGCATCGTGTCGGATTGGGAGCGGTTTACGCCGCTATTTTTTTCAGTCTCTGTAATGTGGCTAAAAAGCAGGAACCGTGCACTACTTCTTCAGCAGACTCCACCACCATGGGGACTATGCCGATCCCTGCCCCCGTTAGCCAGGCTAGAACTGTTACTGGGGGTACCAAGGAAGAGGTGGGACAGGGTTGGTCTGTCACGGTTTGCCAAACCTGACACTAGCACGTCAAAGACATACCAAGTCGGACGTTTATACAAATGGCGAGCAGAATAGGCTCCAGGACAGAACCAAACTAGAACACCGTTATCCTCAAAAGGGGGTGGGGGGAGGTGTACAATACTTCTTTTTCAGACTCCACCACGATGGGAACTATGGCGATCCTTACCTCGTTAGCCAAACTATGCTGTTACTAAGAGGTGGGACAGGGTCTTGGTCAGCTATGGTTCATCAACACTGAGGCCATTATGTGTCATCTATATGTCCGTGATTGCCAAACCGGACAGCCTCATCACTTCCAATAAAGGTAGAAAAAAGTAAGAACAAAAGGCAGAAAGAAAGAAAAATAGAAAGAAAGAAAATGTCTCAACATGGCAAGGTATGCAACTCCACAGAAAAAAAAGAAACACGCAACCTTTGATATTTACCTCCCCTCCTCCTTCATGCATGCGCTGTTCTCACAACAAACGCCAAAGAAAAAGCCACAAAAAGATGGCGATAAGAATACAACTTTATCTCATATGTCGACACTCCAACATTGAAATATTTATGATATATTTCTACTATTTCAAATATACAGTGGATATTACAAGTTATTTTCTGTTTTAATTATAATATCAATACATATTAACATACCAGGTTATGCTGTAATAATCTTATTTAACATAAAATATTGACAGGTGCCCAGCTAAAAAAAAATAACAATAATAATAACAACAACAGTAAGATAAAGATAAAGATTAAGATAAACAATTTAAAATTAGGAAAAAATATAAGATTTATAACTTTTAACGATAAAAGCCATAGTGGTCTACCAAGACAGTCTTGGAACAAGTCCGTTTTCTGCGCTGCCAGCAGCCGTTGGTGATCATGCTCCTCCACGGAACCTGATCCTTGATATTTTCCATCAACTCATGTGGTGACTTTCGCATTGTGTCATCGCCGTTAGACTGTCCACGCCTCTCTTGGTATTCTCCTGCCTCTTTTTCCCCATTTATCTTTCCTGTTGTTATGTTTTCAGACCATCCCCTTCGCATTATATGACCAGTGATTGATGGCTGTCATTTCCTCATCGATTTAATTAGTTTCCATTCTTCATTTCACACAATGCTATAATGAATGTAGAATTCTTAAATTTTCGATTACTCAGTGCTGCATCGTAAGGAGCATCCTTCTTTAGATTTTTCGATTACACTGTTCTGTAATGTATGACACAGTCTTAGACACAATCTTCCCCAGTTTTTCGATTACTTAGTGATGTTATCTTCTTCTTCTTCTTCTTCTTCTTCTTCGTTCTCTTCTACCACCAAGACCGCCCTGTGATCCTACTGAATTTACCCCTGTTGTTCTCTATAGGTCCTGTGAGTGATGTTATGAACGGAGACTTCTCTCAAGTAGTAATTTCTTACTATTTTGTTATACTTCTTCTCCATATCGTTGTTTTTCCCCCCGTCATTTACTCGAGGATTGCAAGAATATTAATGAGTATTATTTCATTTTTAATCATTAAGATTGTACCTAATAATTATTATGATAAATATTATGACTATCTGGTGAACAAACTTATTTGCCGGAGTTATAGCCCCCTTGTAACAGCTTGCCAATGGCTGGTGTATCACGTGTTTACAGGTAGGGCTGCTGCCTACATGACGCGATCATATCTAAGATGGGACCCCCCCCCCCCCCCCCACGCCAGTAGCCCCTCATGGGAACACATTTTTTTGTTTTTTTTTAAAAATATAAGACAGCTCTCTAGTTGCCCCCCCCCCCCCCCCCCAAAAGAAAAAAAAGACTTCATGTCTGAAACTAGGCTAAACATGTAAAAAAAAAACCAGAAAAATAATAATCTTTTAAAAATGAGGATTTAAGGGTTTTCTTTCCCTCATCTTCTCTTGTCTCTTTTTAAATTCCCCCCCTTCCTCCCCGTAGCTCTCTCTCCCTCCTTCCCTCTCTATCTCTCCCTCCCTCCCTCTCTCTCCTCTCTCCCTCCCTCGCTCTATCTCCCTCCTCTCTCCCTCCCTCTCTCCCTCCCAATCTATCTCTCCCTCCCTCCTTCTCTCTCTCCCCTCTCTCCCTCCTTTCTCTCTCCCTCCCTCTCTATCTCTCCCTCCCTCTCTCCCTCTTCTCTTCCCCTCTGTCTATCTCTCCCTCCCTCTCTCTCTCTCCCTCTTCTCTCCCTCCTTCTCTCTCTCTCTCTATCACAGTCTGATGATGCCCCGTCACATCCACTACTGCTTGACACTCATCTCATGAGCTTCAGCATCTTTCTGCGCTTTCTCCTCCTCAAGCTTCCTCTTCGTGTCTCTTTCTTCTATTCTAAAGAGCCAGACGATGAAGAACTGGGTGATCTGGATGCAGACAGCGACCCCCACATCAATGCCAGACATCAGGTACCTGGCGAGAGAATAAATTATGCTAATTTACAAATCAATGCTCACTAAGAGCTCCTAATGTTTAAGCACGTTTAAGCTTACACAAACGGTCGTGAGAAACTGAACTGACTTCGCTAAAGCTGGTTCTAGCGATGAGATTAGATAGAAAGTATGTGCTCATCTTGCTTTCTGCCGAAGGTTGAAGACATTTTCCGACGAGGCAATCAGCGACCCATAGCTGACCAAGACCCTGTCCAAACTCCCCGTTGGTATCCCTAGGAACAGGCCTAGCCTGGCTAACGGGGTAGGGAACCCTGTACTCCCCATGGTGGTGGAGTCTGCTAAAGAAGCATTTCACACCCCTTGCTTTTTAGCTGTACTCCAGAACTGAAGAAAAGAAATAGCTGCCATGACCCGCTCTCACGCTGATACGATGGTGTGCCTCAACATCTTCATGGCATCGGCTGCAAAGAACACCAGCTGGCAGTTACAGGGAGACAGTACAAGTCCTTGCTTCCTGTCATTCTTGCTTATGCCCGCTATCCCCAGTCTTTCCATCTTTGTGTAAGTGAATGCATGTACATCTGTAATGGCCTGGTTGGCTGAGTGGCTAGGCGCTCTGTCTACTTATCCGGTGGTACCGGGTTCAAGTCTCAGAGTTGGGATTTTTTTTCTACTAAACACCAAAACGGCCCCGGGGCCCACACAGCCTCTAAAAATGTTTAGCAGAGAAATCTGGGAAGATGATACTGACCACAACACACTTTCATATGCCGAAAATCGTGATACTGACCACAACACACTTTCATATGCCGAGAGTCGTGATACTGACCACAACACACTTTCATATGCCGAAAGTCGTGATACTGACCACAACACACTTTCATATGCCGAGAGTCGTGATACTGACCACAACACACTTTCATATGCCGAGAGTCGTGATACTGACCACAACACACTTTCATATGCCGAAAATCGTGATACTGACCACAGCACACTTTCATATGCCGAGAGTCGTGATACTGACCACAACACACTTTCATATGCCGAAAGTCGTGATACTGACCACAACACACTTTCATATGCCGAAAGTCGTGATACTGACCACAACACACTTTCATATGCCGAGAGTCGTGATACTGACCACAACACACTTTCATATGCCGAAAGTCGTGATACTGACCACAACACACTTTCATATGCCGAGAGTCGTGATACTGACCACAACACACTTTCATATGCCGAAAGTCGTGATACTGACCACAACACACTTTCATATGCCGAAAGTCGTGATACTGACCACAACACACTTTCATATGCCGAGAGTCGTGATACTGACCACAACACACTTTCATATGCCGAGAGTCGTGATACTGACCACAACACACTTTCATATGCCGAGAGTCGTGATACTGACCACAACACACTTCATATGCCGAGAGTCGTGATACTGACCACAACACACTTTCATATGCCGAGAGTCGTGATACTGACCACAACACACTTTCATATGCCGAGAGTCGTGATACTGACCACAACACACTTTCATATGCCGAAAATCGTGATACTGACCACAACACACTTTCATATGCCGAAAATCGTGATACTGACCACAACACACTTTCATATGCCGAAAATCGTGATACTGACCACAACACACTTTCATATGCCGAAAATCGTGATACTGACCACAACACACTTTCATATGCCGAGAGTCGTGATACTGACCACAACACACTTTCATATGCCGAAAATCGTGATAAAGAAGGAAAGAAAGGAATTTACCTAATCTTATCTCTGTCGTAAAGAGCGCAGTCATTCCCGTTCTTGACGAGGCACATTCCGTCAATCACTCGACCAAACAAATTAGGCGATGGCAGGGCCACTGTCAAAAGAAAAATCAATATTTTAGACGCCATTACATTCATTCTGACAGGTGAATAACATCATTTAGGTCAATGTTTCTATCCTTTTCCAGGTCACAGGACCTTCAAGACTTTAATCACTTTCCATGTCTCTTCCATATTCCTCCTTGCACTTGGATTTTAATTATGGCTATTCGCTTATTTCTGTTATCTTGTACAGGCTGGACTTCCTCGGCCAATCCCCCACCGAACCCTAGTTTGGTAACCCATGCTGTTATCCCTTTGGCTTAAACTCGTACCTCGTTTAGCGGTGTACGAAATAAGATCAGATACTTTCAAGTCTGAGACAGCATCTACCAAATCCTCTTACAGCAGCTCAGTGCAACACTAGGTGGCAGTACTAGCACATGGCGTAAATCAGCACGCCAAGTCGCGAGGAGCTGGCCTTACGTAGAGAATGGTGACGTTTGTGTGAATGTCATGCGCTCGTCGTCTGGCGATTTTAAAGATGGATACAAAAATCAGCGAATTTGCATCAGATTTTGTGCGAACCTCAGACAAACTGCAACAGAAGATTCAGCAAGTTGTTTGATGATCAATCTATTGGTCGAATATAGGTATTCACGTGGCATGCACGTTCTGGGAGGTCGAAAATCAGCTCGTGAATGATTTTCTTCCCTTGCCCTTGTCCAGTGAAGTCTTTCTTAATCATGGCTGAACCCCTGAAAACATTGTCAAATCTCATTTTAAAAATATGAATAATGATTAATGTATCTAAATTTCATGGATTTCTGTGTAATGAGTAAGCCGTTGTTATGATGAATAATAATGGCCAGTGTTCTTTAGAACACTTAAAAGATACTTTGCTTCTGTAGAACTGTTTATGAACGTATTTATGACTGTTTTAATCATGATATCTCGTCATTTCACCGATAGGTTTTGTTAAACCCCAGAAAATTTATCGCTGCTTCAATGGCTATCTTTCGATAAAACCCAGGCAACTTCTCGCTGTTTAACCTGCAGTCTCTCTTTAAAACACAGATAACTTCTAGCTGTTTAACTTGTAATCTCTCGTTAAAACCCAGACAACTTCTCGCTGTTTAGCTTGCAGTCTCTTGTTTAAACCTAGAAACTTATCGCTGTTTAATTTGAAACCTCTCATTAAAACCTAGACAACTTCTCGCTGTTTAACTTGCAGTCTCTTGTTTAAACCTAGACAACTTATCGTTGTTTAACTTGAAATCTCTCATTAAAACCTAGACAACTTCTCGCTGTTTAACTTGCAGTCTCTCGTTAAAACCTAGACAACATCTCGTTGTTTAATTTGAAATCTCTTGTTAAACTCCAGGTAACCTCCCGCTGTTTCACTGGCAACCTGTGGTTTAACTTTTCGCTGAAGGTCATGTACCTCTCGCTTCTCCACTGGCGACCTCTTGCTCAACCATAGGCAATCTCTCGTTGTTCCACTGGCAACCTCTCGCTGTTCCACTGGCAATCACTCGTTGTTCCACTGGCAATCTCCCGTTGTTCCACTGGCAATCACTCACTGAACTCCTGGCGGTCTCTCCCTATAATCACCGTCAATCTTTAACTGAACTCCTGGCGGTCTCTCCCTATAATCACCGTCAATCTTTAACTGAACTCCTGGCGGTCTCTCCCTATAATCACCGTCAATCTTTCACTGAACTCCTGGCGGTCTCTCCCTATAATCACCGTCAATCTTTCACTGAACTCCTGGCTATCTCTCCCTATATTCACCGTCAATCTTTCACTGAACTCCTGGCTATCTCTCCCTACAATCACAGTCAATCTTTCACTGAACTCCTAGCTATCTCTCCCTACAATCACAGTCAATCTTTCACTGAACTCCTGGCTATCTCTCCCTATATTCACCGTCAATCTTTCACTGAACTCCTGGCTATCTCTCCCTACAATCACAGTCAATCTTTCACTGAACTCCTAGCTATCTCTCCCTATAATCACCGGCAATCTTTCACTGAACTCCTGGCGGTCTCTCGCTGAACCACACGTAAACCCTGTTCAGAAACACTATTTCAGTCTGACAGTGGGTGTTATATACGGAATTGTTAAACTGGAAATCATGAAATAATGTACCTGTGACCTATCTAGAATTAAGTCACAAGTCCTTCTTCTTCTTCTCCTTTTTCTCGCCCTTCTCTTTCTCCTCTCCCTTCTCCAAATCCTAATTCTGAACTTCCTCCTCTTTCTTCTTCATGTACAAGTGACTTATGTAAAGCTACGCTTGAAAGCGTTTCCAGCAAAGGTTGTAAATGCGTGTACTCACTGACTGTGCCAAAGAAGCCGAAGATGCTGGTAGCAAAACCTCGGTCCCTTGGATCTACCATTCTGTGGAAGTAGGGGAAAAAGTCTATCTATCTATCTATCTATCTATCTATCTATCTATCTATCTATCTATCTATCTATCTATCTATCTATCTATCTATCTATCTATCTATCTATCTATCTATCTATCTATCTATCTATCTATCTATCTATCTATCCGTCCGTCCGTCCGTCAGTCCGTCTGTCTGTCTGTCTGTCTGTCTGTCTGTCTGTCTGTCTATCCGTCCGTTCGTCCATCCATCCATCCACCTGTCTGTCTGTCTTTCTATCTATCTGTCTTTCTCAGTTACCTAATCTATATTGCTTATCAAACGATATGAGGTTTCTCGGTTATCTAATCTATTTTGCTTATCAAACGATATGAGCTTTCTCATTTACCTAACCTATATTGCTTATATGAGAAGAGGGGGCATTGAAAATATTATAACAGGAAAAATAGAAAGAAGAAGATCAAGAGGAAGACCAAGAGAAATGGTACTGGACAGTCTGACGGGATGGTGTGAGAGAAGATCACCAACTGAGCTGATGGCCTGCATGAAGGATCGGATACTCTGGAGAAGCATAATAGCCAACGCCAGTCGGTACGGCAGATGATGATGATGATGATGATATTGCTTATCAAACGATATGTGTTTTCTGCTAGCTTATTCCTGTGTTTCACTATCATATAAATCTGTTCCTAGACTCGAACGAAGCTTACCTAAGAATAAGCAATCTCCGCGGAATCATGCCCATTGAAAATAGTGCGCTCTGGACAGCGTGGAGGATGACGTATACGAGGAAGTTGGAGTAACAGTCGACGTCACATAAGCCTGGCGTGACAGTCATTGTGTCGGAGCTGTTGTAAGGGTGCAGCGGAGAGCAGTCTCTGAAAATCTGAAATGATTGACAGTTTGTTACTACAGCCAGACGATGTGGCACAAAGTCCATGCATGGTCGTCGATATAGTCGTTGTCGTCTGCGTGGTCACATCATCGTCATCATCGTCACCATCATCATCATCATCATCATCATCATCATCATCATCGTTATCGTTGTAGTCGTCGCTATAACCATCACCATCTAATCACTACCATCACCACTACCACCATCATCGTGAAGCTTACTCTTGCCGTTGATCTCAATCTGGCATTAAAAAAATTTTTTTAAACAAATTTTGTTCCTCTATTAGTTCAATGAGCTACTGCCGATTTTCTATTCCCTTGGCCACTTTCTTTTTTTTCTCTTTTCCTTAGCTTTCTTCTTCATCTAACTGAGTATAACACATCTTTCTCAGCATGATGTTTGTGGCAAAATTATTTAATAGATTACTCCACCGGTGAAAATAATAATAATAACAAGGTTTGAGAAACACTGGAATCACATTATAAAATAGTAGTAGGGGCCTTAACCGTTAAAAAAACTTCGGGAAATAGCACAGCAAGAGTTACCTACATTTCCTAATACCGTCTTGCAACCGGCGTAGCACGGGGACAGGTAATTGTTTCCGTCCTCTCCACACGATAGAAGGCTTTTGGTTCCTCTACAGCTACAATCGTCCGTCATGTTTAGGTTCACGCCGCTAGAAGTGAAGGAAACATCACATTAAAATGTGATGAGAAATAGTCTGAGGTACGAATTATAAATGTCTTCAAACTGAACAGACTACGCCATGCGTAAAGAATGGAAGAGAACAGACAAACGAAAATTATGTATGCACAAGAGATGAAGGAAACAAGACCGAGGGGTAGACCAAGACAGAGATAGAAAGAATCATATAAGAGGATAGAAAAGAAACTGGTGCCACCAACTGGAGAGAGAAGATTAAGAATAAAGAGGAATGGAGGCGAACTTTATCTGCAGCAATGAGCCTTAATGGCTCGCAAAGCTGAAGAAGATGAAGAAGAAGAAGAAGAAGAGTAGAATGAGGTTAAACTGGTGGAATATTGTGGAAAGTTGATGAAAGTATCTAGTTCGGTTCTGAAAAATTTAAGAAAAAATTGTATTCAGTTTTGTAATACCGTCTCTGAAGAAGACATTTTTTAACGAAAAGAGAGAAGGAAAGTAAAAATGGAAATAAAAGAAAGAAAGCAAGAAAAGACAAGAAAGAAAGACGTTAGTAAATTTAAATCTCCTAACAACATCAGAATCACCATCAAATCTCCCTCACAGTAAAGCACCCCCAACTTACAAATCTCCCTCACAGTAAAGCACCGCCAACTTACAAATCTCCCTCACAGTAAAGCACCGCCAACTTACAAATCTCCCTCACAGTAAAGCACCGCCAACTTACAAATCTCCCTCACAGTAAAGCACCATCAACTTACAAATCTCCCTCACAGTAAAGCACCATCAACTTACAAATCTCCCTCACAGTAAAGGACCATCAACTTACAAATCTCCCTCACAGTAAAGCACCATCAACTTACAAATCTCCCTCACAGTAAAGGACCACCAACTTACAAATCTCCCTCACAGTAAAGCACCATCAACTTACAAATCTCCCTCACAGTAAAGCACCACCAACTTACAAATCTCCCTCGTGCCCATAGATGGGTTGATTTCCACAGCCGAAGATGATGTACATGGGCGTAATACACATGGAGGCGACGTGGGTGCCCATCATGATCCAGATATAGCCGAGTTTGCTCTTGACCCTATTGGCCAGCCAGCCACTGATTAGCGTGCCTATAATCTGCCCCGCTGCCGCAGTAAGGCCTAGGGTAGAGGAAAACAGAGATGATGTTTCCGTTTGTGAGGTCTTATACAGGGAGGAGAGCGATAATAAAACCATAAATCAACCAGCAGAAGGAGGTGTGTTTATGACATTTCTTTGTCTTGTACTGAAATATGTGATTGACATCTGTAACTGCAGAACATGGGGCCCATCATTTTGCCTAGAAAAGTGTCTCATAGGTCGCAGCTGTTAATATTTGACGGGTGGAATTGGCCGCGGTAACAGCACACCAGTAGATAATTGAGTGAGAGATAGAAAATAGATGGACGGACAGGTAGAAAAGCAAACAAGACAGTAGGTGGATGGTTTGATAGGCAGGTATAAAAGTATGTTTGTGGACAGGTAGGTATATAGACATGTAGAGCATTTATGAGTCTAAGCATCGAGATTGATAGGTTGGTAAGTAGGTTAAAAGGCGAAGCCTAGGCAAGTAGGTAGGTAAACAGGCAGGCGGATTGGTTAATTGACTGACTGATTGATTGAGTAAGTGACTGAGAGAATTTTATTTGCAACGGGTGAAGAATTTGGCACACAGGCCCGTCTGCTAGTCTGCCCTTTATTATTCAGCTTTCTATCTATTTCAGATATTCTACCTCAGATTGTAGAAATATGCTATACATACAAGAAACAACATAAAGACTGAAATAACAAAACTGAAATAACAAAAGTTGAACTGACAAACCTGTTACGTTACACACACACACACACACACAACACACACCCACACACACCCACACACCCAATACGGGAAATAATCCCCGGGTGGGGATTGAGGGTCGAGGGAGGATAGAGGAGAAGGAAGGTAAAAAAAAGGTAAAGGTAACCCTGTCATGCCATAGAGGCACATAGGGATATGGTGTTAGTGCCCAGATTTTCCTTGACCTGTCAGCACACTAGAGGGTGATATGATCAATATCACGCCTGGCTGCCTTTCCTTCCCCAACTCCAGAAGAAGTCGGGTACCCATTTCTACAGCTGGGTGACTGGGGTGCCGCCAGCCGGATTCTAACCCCCGACCTTCGCCATGAGAGACCAGTGCACTAACCACTTCGCCACTCAGACACCCAGGAGAAGGAAAGGTAGGAGCTAATGTATCCCTGTCGTGGGTATGAACTTCAGAGAAGCCAGGAATTGTAGACAGCAGCGGAGCTACGAATCCCATTTTCTTATGTGCGGCCAGGATCATAAGGAAATCTACCTCATAGTTCACAATCAACAAGAACATTATCATCATCATCGTGAGTCATATGACTGGAGTCCTCCTTTATTTTCTTACACAAATGTAACAAAATTAACTCACACGTACACAATACATTAAATAACTACACACATGTAACAAAGTTACTCCCACCCCCCCTCCCCTCCCCCAGTCTTGTACATGCATGAACGTGTACCAAACTACAGTCATAGTTGATGAAGTCGATATAAAATAGGTATAAAACCATTTACATTTAGTGTTTGCAATAAGGTACCTGCGCATAGGTAAGTAGACAGGTAAGTAGACAGGTAAGTAAACAGGTAAGCGCGGGGTTATGTAGGCAAATAGGTGGTTACGTAAGCAGACAGGTAAGTTAACAGATAAGCTAGTGGTTATGTAGGCAAATAGGTGGATATGTAAGCAGACAGATAACCCGGTAACTATGTATGTAAATAGGTATAAATGTAAAAGCACAGGTAAGCGAGTAGATAAGTAGCTATTTAGGTAGATGTGTAGGCATACAGATAAATAGACAGGTAAGCAGGCGCTTATGTAGGTAAATAGATTGATTTGTAAACAAACCGGTAGGAAAATACCTGTTAATGTGGCGACCTCTGACATTGAAACATTGTACTCTTTGTTAATGTAGACACTCCTAAAGATGGAAGTGCCGGCCATGGGTATGGAGATAATGGCAATATCCAGTAATATCAAGTAGAAAACTGGTCTTCTGAAAACTCTGACAAACGCCCTTGGAAAGTCTGGGGAAAAATATTATCATTGTTGTCCCCCTTACCATGTTAAAAAAATGAGCACAAAATATAACCAACACATTTAACATGTATTTATATGCGAACGAAGAAGAAGAAGAAGAAGAAGTAACCTGTATTTATTAATTAATGCCAGAAACTCTTAGAGATCTCGCAGATTATTGGGAAAATAGATAATAGAATATCCAGCTAAATAATGGATGACCTCGGAAATTAGATAGAAATTAGATAGAGGTATATGTATATACATTTTCATTATCGTCGGAAAGTGATACATAGAGTGATAGTTTAAGATGCAAAAGGTGTGATATGCAAAATAAGCTGAAGCAGAAATAATTTTAAAACACGATATCGGGGGTTATCAATCTGAATTATCTCCATATCCATGAGTGCATGAGAACCAAAAGATGGGGGAAAAGGAGGGGGCCGTGGGATCTGGTCTCTGGACAGTTTCTACTCCTGAAAAATTGTTGATAGGTTAGACATTTCTTCCTGCTCTTCTGTTCTCTAGCTGTCCATGAGTAAGGTAGAACCAGACCACAGAACTTCCCTCAGTTGTCTATGAGTAAGATAGAACCAGACCACAGAACTTCCCTCAGTTGTCTATGAGTAAGGTAGAACCAGACCACAGAACTTCCCTCAGTTGTCCATGAGTAAGGTAGAACCAGACCACAGAACTTCCCTCAGTTGTCCATGAGTAAGGTAGAACCAGACCACAGAACTTCCCTCAGTTGTCTATGAGTAAGGTAGAACCAGACCACAGAACTTCCCTCAGTTGTCTATGAGTAAGGTAGAACCAGACCACAGAACTTCCCTCAGTTGTCTATGAGTAAGGTAGAACCAGACCACAGAACTTCCCTCAGCTTCCATGAGTAAAGTAGAACCAGACCACAGAACTTCCCTCAGCTTTCCATGAGTAAAGTATAACCAGACCACAGAACTTCCCTCAGCTTTCCATGAGTAAAGTAGAACCAGACCACAGAACTTCCCTCAGCTTTCCATGAGTAAAGTAGAACCAGACCACAGAACTTCCCTCAGCTTTCCATGAGTAAAGTAGAACCAGACCACAGAACTTCCCTCAGCTTTCCATGAGTAAAGTAGAACCAGACCACAGAACTTCCCTCAGCTTTCCATGAGTAAAGTAGAACCAGACCACAGAACTTCCCTCGGCTGTCCATGAGTAAAGTAGAACCAGACCACAGAACTTCCCTCAGCTTTCCACGAGTAAAGTAGAACCAGACCACAGACCCTCCCTGAGCTGTCCATGGGTAAAGTAGAACCAGACCACAGACCTTCCCTCAGTTGTCCATGAGTAATTTAGAACCAGACCACAGACCTTCCCTCAGTTGTCTATGAGTAATTTAGAACCAGACCACAGAACTTCCCTCAGTTGTCCATGGGTAAAGTAGAACCAGACCACAGACCTTCCCTCAGTTGTCCATGAGTAAGGTAGAACCAGACCACAGACCTTCCTTCAGCTTTCCATGAGTAAGGTAGAACCAGACCACAGACCTTCCCTCAGCTTTCCATGAGTAAAGTAGAACCAGACCACAGAACTTCCCTCAGCTGTCCACGAGTAAAATAGAACCAGACCACAGAACTTCCCTCAGCTGTCCACGAGTAAAGTAGAACCAGACCACAGACCCTCCCTGAGCTGTCCACGGGTAAAGTAGAACCAGACCACAGACCTTCCCTCAGTTGTCCATGAGTAATTTAGAACCAGACCACAGACCTTCCCTCAGTTGTCCATGAGTAATTTAGAACCAGACCACAGACCCTCCCTCAGTTGTCCATGAGTAAGGTAGAACCAGACGACAGACCTTCCCTCAGCTTTCCATGAGTAAGGTAGAACCAGACGACAGACCTTCCCTCAGCTTTCCATGAGTAAGGTAGAACCAGACCACAGAACTTCCCTCAGCTTTCCATGAGTAAAGTAGAACCAGACCACAGAACTTCCCTCAGCTTTCCATGAGTAAAGTAGAACCAGACCACAGAACTTCCCTCAGCTGTCCATGAGTAAAGTAGAACCAGACCACAGAACTTCCCTCAGCTTTCCATGAGTAAAGTATAACCAGACCACAAAACTTCCCTCAGCTTTCCATGAGTAAAGTAGAACCAGACCACAAAACTTCCCTCAGCTTTCCATGAGTAAAGTAGAACCAGACCACAAAACTTCCCTCAGCTGTCCATGAGTAAAGTAGAACCAGACCACAGAACTTCCCTCAGCTTTCCATGAGTAAAGTAGAACCAGACCACAGAACTTTTCTGAAGCCATACGCGTACTTTATAGGGCTGGTAATAATAACAACAACAACAACAACAACAATCTGTTCAAGTGAGTAAGGGAACATATTGAGCAATCCACAGGAGGCATATATTGGGCAATACATGGGGGTATGGGGATATACTGGACAATACATGGGGGTATGCGGATATATTGGCAATACATGTGGGTATGAGCATGCACTGGGCAATACTTGGGGATAAACTGGACAATATATGGGGGTATGGGGATACACTGGGCAATACATGGGGGTATCGGGGTATATTGGGCAATACAATGGAGGGGGGTATCTGTAGTGATAAAAATGTTAAGAACCCCAGCACATGAGTCATTTTCTGGGGTTGATGTACCGTTAGCTTGCGCAACAAAAATTAATTAAATGGAGTTTGTCACAATCTTAAAAAAAGAACGGGGGAGGGGGGTCGAGGAGCGGGAAGAAGGAAGGAAGGACGGAGGAGAAGGAAAGGTAGGAGTTAATGTATCCCTGTCATGCGTATGGAGTACTGAGAAGCCAGGAATTGTAGACAGCAGCGAAGCTATCATCCCATTTTCCTTGTGTGCGGCAAGGATCAGGGCAGTTTTCTATAACGTTTGCAATAAAAAAACATCATCATCATCATCATCATCATCGTCATCGTCATCATCATTATCGTCATCGCCATCGTCATCGGCTTCGTCGTGGTCGTCGTGAGATATATGACTGGAGTCCTCAAGCCTATGGACCATTAAGATCACTTACAAGACCATCCATCCCATCCATCCATCCATAAAACATCCAATAATCCATCTATCCACCTATAGACCATCCATCAATTCATAAACCATCCGTCCATCCATAAACCATCCAACCATCCATCTATCCATTCATAAAATATCCACCGTCCATAAACCATCCATCCATCCATAAACCATCCATCCATTCATAAACTATCCAACCATTCATCCATAAACTATCCATCCATCCATCTATCCATCCATAAAACATCCATCCATCCACGCTGATTGCCTATGACTCTTGGCACACTCTATGATCTACTATAGTATTCAACCAGCCCTCTCCACTTCTCATGGCCAACATCCAGCCTGCGCCATGGATTCGTTATACATTTTTAAAAAAACTTCACAATCGTCTAGTTAGTTTCAAAATGACTCAGTATAAACGATAATATCAAGGGCATGGTAAAAGTTGATGATAACAGCGACAAGGAAAACTACCTTTGACCAGCTCTATAAAGGCCGTGGAGTTCTTCCGTTTGACTTTCTCGTCTGCTTGCTTTGGGTTGATAGGCTGCTCGAAGATCATGCTCCCATCAATGCTGATCCTTCTCTCCTTGGGTCCTTCAATGGGTGGCAGTAGACTGGACCTACAAAGATTTTATTACTGATAAAAGTCTATGCTAAGTCAGTCAGTCAGTCATTTGCATATCCCTTGCGGAACTTTGCCTCCCTAACAGCTCTCCTGTAGGCCTCTCGGTTGTAAGCAAGATGCCCTGCTGCTGATGCATCCATTCGCAGATCATCAACGATGTCCTGCAGCCATCTTACTCAGTCAGTTATGTTCTGAAATACATCTTTTATACTTGGTGGCTCCCGTGAAGTCCGTCTCAGCTTCAAAATATAGTTCTCGTCTTGTACTTCTTATATTTCTACACATTATTCGACGAGGGTGTATGGGTGGCGAAAAGGTTGTATGAGCGGCGAAGAGGGCGTGTGGGTAGCGAAGTAGTTAGTGCAGTAGTCTCTCATAGCAAAGGTCGGCGGTTCGAATCCTGCCACCTGTATAATTTTGAGTACCTGGCTTCTAGATCTGCGGGGGAGGAAATACGG
Organism: Achatina immaculata; assembly: GCA_009760885.1. Lineage (NCBI taxonomy): Eukaryota > Metazoa > Mollusca > Gastropoda > Stylommatophora > Achatinidae > Lissachatina > Lissachatina immaculata. The sequence goes on from CM019695.1 coordinate 40,119,965, forward strand.
CCTGGCCGTCATGCTGACCACATCACCCTCTATTGTGCTGACCACATCACCCTCTAGTGTGCTGATAACATCACCCTCTATTGTTCTGACCATATCACCCTCTAGTGTGCTGACCATATCACCCTCTAGTGTGCTGACCATATCACCCTCTATTGTTCTGACCACATCACCCTCTAGTGTGCTGATCACATCACCCTCTAATGTGCTGATCACATCACCCTCTAGTGTGCTGATCACATCACCCTCTAGTGTGCTGATCACATCACCCTCTAGTGTGCTGACCGCATCACCCTCTAGTGTGCTGACCGCATCACCCTCTAGTGTGCTGACCACATCACCCTCTAATGTGCTGATCACATCACCCTCTAGTATGCTGACCACATCACCCTCTAGTGTGCTGACCATATCACCCTCTAGTGTGCTGACCATATCACCCTCTAGTGTGCTGACCATATCACCCTCTAGTGTGCTGACCATATCACCCTCTAGTGTGCTGACCATATCACCCTCTAGTGTGCTGACCGCATCACCCTCTAGTGTGCTGACCATATCACCCTCTAGTGTGCTGACCGCATCACCCTCTAGTGTGCCGACAGGTCAAGGAAAATAATGGGAACTAACAGCATACCCTCTAGGCTCCTTCATGGCGTAATAGAACAACCTTTATCTTGTATTGTCCACAAGGCTGGGACCACGTGTATAAACTGCACCGCTATCACTTTTATAATTTCCCCCCCCCCCCCCAAACAGAAATGTGTGATGTTGGCTAGGAAACATGACACGGGCAGTCAGTACACGTTAGTTACTGAAACTGGCAACGGGACAGATATGGGAACAAACTGATTGCAATGACGCGACCTCCTATATTACAATCATTCATTCAATCATTCTTTTTTCTGCTGGCTGTTACTATTTCTATTTAGGTCAGCTACACCTATTTTTCCAGTACTAGCTTGTTAGGATCAGTCGTTAGATTAATAATAATAATAGTAATAATAATAATAAGAATATAGTAAGTACTTCAGGGGGATATAATAGATAATATTTTACAACAGTTGTGTCCAACTGGCGGCCCGGTGCTAGCATTCGGCCCGCATGACATTTTTATGAAAATACAATTTGATTGCAATTAACATTTCTTCCATGCATGATTCAGTCAAATCACATTTCCTTCGTAACTATCACTTTTTTAATTATAATTTTGTGTAAGCTAACAAAGAACCTAGTTGATTTAGATGGGGCCCGCCACCCGATTCCTGCTGTGGCTCTCGAGTTCACTGAAATTGGACACCCACAGCTCTTCCAAAAAAAAAAACAAAAACAAAAACAAAAAGAAGTTTATTTGCGTTAATGTAAATTTCCGTAATTCAAACGTGCGTACATCGAAATAAACTCTTTGTGTACACGTTATACTTATATTAAGCACTTACCTCCTTCGGGCAATACGAACAAGAGTTTCAGAGATTCCGCTGGCGTGAGAATTGGCGGGAGTTAACTTGCGTTTTCCGTACTGACTTGCTGTCCTGACGTGGTTATTTCCCGTTGAAGCTGCACTTAGCTTCCTATTGGAAGATTGAGTAGAAAAACGATCGTCCCGTTTTTACGAGATAAGATAAAACTTTAATAACATAAAGTTAACTTCGGATTTCGCCTTTGGTAATGTGATGTACCACAGATGCTGTACCATCTGCGTGGCACTGTGATGTGTAATGTTGATGTGTAATGTGATGTATGTTGTATTACCTATTAGGTACTGTAATGCATGTTGTATTATCTCTTATTTACTGAAATGCATGTTGTAGTATCTCTTATTTACTGTATTGCATGTTGTATTATCTCTTAATTACTGTGATGTATGTTAGTACTGTGGTATATGTTGTATTATCTCTTAATTACTGTGATGTATGTTTGTGCTGTGGTGTATGTTGTATCATCTCTTTGGTACTGTGGCATATGTTGTATCATCTATTTTGTACCGTGGTATATGTTGCATTATGTCTTTGGTACTGTGGTATATGTTGTGTTGTTTCTTTGGCTCTGTGCTGAATGTTGTATTATTTCTTTGTGTGAGATAAGAGAGATGACGACTGCAGTAAAACTGGTTCTAGTAATAAAGGTAGATAGAGGCATATGGTTCAGTTCAACACAGCGATAGAGGGAGACAGGAATGTGAGCAGAAACACAAATGGCAGAAAGTAAGTTGAGAACGTAGAAATGAAGGACATACAACATCCAATATTTCCGCCTCAGCCATTTTCAAGGATTACATACAAAAACAACACAGGACATAAAAACACGGAAAAACTTATGGAAAAAAACTACCTTTTTTTGGTATCCTCCTGGTTCGAATGACGCCCAATTATTTTCCGTGTTTTTCTGTGTTGTGTTTTTGTATGTAATCCTTGAAAAAGGCTCAGGCGGAAATACTGGATGTTGTATGTGCTTCATTTATACGTTCTCATCTTACTTTCTGCCATTTGTGTTTCTGCTTACATTCCTCTCTCCCTCTATCGTTTTCTAAAACTGAACCATACACCTCTATCTACGTTTATCATCTCTGTGATATTAAAAGCAGGACGCTACGAGATGCTGAGATGCAGGCATCGTTTCGGATTGGGAGTGGATAACGGTTGATTGCCTGAAGAGACGGAGTGGACCACGAGAAAGAGAGGCTTTCTTGGCAGACTCCGTCGCCATGGTAACAGTACTTGAATGTATCTTGTTCTTTACTAACAAGTGTATCTTGTTTTTTACTACACGTGTATCTTGTTCTTTACTACACTGATATTATCCTGTCTTTTTATTTGAATTCTTCCAGTTGCTGTTCATATTTTGTGATACTATCTTTTATCAAAGATTTCTTATATTTTTGTTTTTATAATATCTCTACCTACTTTGGCTTCATGTTTTGTTGTTATTTTAATGGTATTATGCTTTGTTGTTATTTTAGTGCTATCGCGTTTTGTTGTTATTTTTGTCGTATCATGTTTTGTTGTTATTTTAGTGTTATTATGTTGTGTTGCTATTTTAGTGCTATCATGTTTTGTTGTTATTTTAGTGGTATTATGTTGTGTTGCTATTTTAGTGCTATCATGTTTTGTTGTTATTTTAGTGGTATTATGTTGTGTTGCTATTTTAGTGCTATCATGTTTTGTTGTTATTTTAGTGGTGTCTTATTTTGTTGTTATTTTAGTGGGTATCGTGTTTTTGTGCTATTTTAGTGCTATCATGCATTATGTTATCCTGGTATTTATCAAGGTTGACCTAATCGATAGCGACACCGTCTCTCCGCTATTCTCGGATTTCAGGGGGCGGGGTCGAATCCCCGCTGGTCACCACCTCTCATTCGTCCAGTGTTCTCGCCGGTGCTACAGAGCACTTGCACCACGCTTAGATCCACCCACACATTAGAAGAACTGCCAGCCAGCACATTTAGCTTACTCCGATGTCCAGTAATGCCAACACTTCAAATTTTCCACAAAATTGTATAGTCATTCATTAGTTCTAATATAATTTTACCATCGGTTATCCTATTTCGACTTCCAAATGTATTTTTCAAAGAAAGAAAGAAAAAGGAACAAGATTTATTTGCCATTCTCACCTGTCCGAGTCTTTGGATTCCGCTTCTTCAGTTTCCGGTTTCACCAAGCCCAGGTCACCAGCGGCAAAACTGACAGCGGCCCTCTCCAAGGCCTCCTCTTGCTGGCGTCTGGTGACTAGTTTCCTTGGGAACAGCATGACAGGAATCGAGAAAAGAACGGTCCCAATGCCGTATATCAGAAAAGCCAGCCACCAAGCGGCGACAAACCTGGAATCCTTCGTGTCCATTTTAGTGTCTGAGGAAGTTGTTTTTTTATTTTATTTAAAAGTAAACAGAAAAAAGATTTCTTTTTAAAAACTATGATCGTACGCGCTACCATACACTATTTTATAATCCTATTTACATAGAAAATGACTTAAAGGGTACTCCATAACACACGAAATGTAATGCAATGTACCATGTACATTTGTTCTTTCTTTAAAAAATTCTGTGAATACTAAGACTGGCTCCTCCCTAAACTAGGACAACAGACTACACTGACTCACGTTTCAGGTCAACGGGAATTTCTGTCAAGATTGCGTTAATCTGCTTCCCGACGGGCTGTGCAAGTTCACTGAGTATGCTGTTGATACCTTGTCGGGACAAGGGGAAAAGGTAAAAGAAAATTGTAATCAGGTAACGAGAATTACAAATAATTGCAAATAATTTCTCTAAAGAGAGTAATCTCCCCAGTCGATAAATTAGATAGTGTCTTAGGAATCTGATTATGAATGAATAACATAATTCATCTAAAAAAAAAAGTAGGTGAAGATATTTTAGGCTCCTTGAAGAAAAACATTGAATATATATAGAGAGATTGATATGATACTGGACAGTCTGACGGGATGGTGTGAGAGGAGATCACCAACTGAGCTGATGGCCTGCATGAAGGATCGTGTACTCTGGAGAACGCCAGTCGGCACGGCACCTGATGATGATGATGATAGTGACTGCGAGTTGTAATATGAACTTTTGGCTACAAGGGGAGACAATTATAAAAAAAACAGACAGAGTCATTTGTCGTGAACATATACGAGATGATTTTAACACACGACAAACGATTACACTCTGGCCTCGTTAGTACAGGCAATTGTGGAAAACCCTTGCGGAAGCCCCATGTGCCCTGGGCACTTAAGGTCCAGAGAGAGAGAGAGAGATGGTGATTACGAAAACACGTACCTCTAGGCATAGTTGTGCTCCAAAATTGTGACGATAACTGAGGATCAAACTATTTTATTTCATATTTTATTTATATTTAACTAAGACGGGATATCTGTCAGCCAGCCACTTGCATGTCCCTTGCGGAACTTCGCCTCCCTAAAAAGCTCTCCTGTATGCCTCTCTGTTGTAAACAAGATGCTCTGCTGTTGATGCGTCTACTAGCAGATCATCAACGATATCTTGCAGCCATCTTCGCCTTGGTCTTCCTTCTCTTTCTTGTTCCTATTATGTACCCTTCCTAGACGATGGTCTCTAAATTCTCATGATGTTTATTATGTCCAAAATATTTAAGTTTTCTCTGTTTAATCTTCTTTACTAGCCAGCCGTCTTCAATATAAATTTTCTTGTAGTATGGATATATTTGTTCTTTTTTTATGTAAGGCGGGATATGCACGGATAAATTTATATGTCTATGTTCGATAGGCTGGAAACAGAAGAAGAAATATTCTATCTGGAACTGACTGGACCGGGGGTGGGGCGGAAGCTGGGGTTGGAGGACAGCTGGGGTTGGAGGACAGCTGGGGTTGGAGGACAGCTGGGGTTGGAGGACAGCTGGGGTTGGAGGACAGCTGGGGTTGTGCCCATGAGGGGACTAGCTGCCTTTTATTTCTCTCTCCTCTTCCTTATCATCCAGTTTTGTTTTTTTTAATCTCAGACAAAATTCAGAAAAAAATACAATTTCAGAAAAAAAGATACAAATTCTAAAAAAAAAACACACAAGTATGTACAAGAGAGTTACTAGGGTCTTGATGGTAATTGGCTCCAAGCCCACACCCTGGATTTTCTTCGGCTCAGAATATAAAATGTAATGAGAGAAATGTAGATAGACAGAATTGCATATAGATAGAATGGGAGAGACTGAGGGAGACACAGAGAGAATGAGGGAGACGGAGGAAGACTGATGGAGACAGAGAAAGACTGAGGGAAACAGAGAAAGACTGAGTGACGAAAGAGAAAGACAGAGGGAGGCAGAGAGAGATAAAAGAGAGAGAGACTGAGAGAGACATAGAAAGACAAAGAGAGAGACTGAGGGAAACAGAGAAAGACAAAGAGACAGAATGAAGGAGACAGAGAAAGAGAAACAGAAAGAGGAAACTGAGGAAACTGAGGGAGAGAGGAAACTGAAGAGAGAGATAGAGAGTGACAGAAAGAGAGAGAGAGAGAAACAGAAATAAAGACAGTCAGAGGGAGACGGAGAGAGAGAGCGAGATTGATCGACCTTTATTTCAAAAGGGTTAAGAATTAGGCACGTCTGATATGCTCCCAGAGAGAGAGAGAGAGAGAGAGAGAGAGAAGAGAGAGAGCAGAGAGAAAGAAAGATTTCTGAAGTAAAGAAAGATCAAAAAAGATTAATAATAATCCACTAAATAAACTTTACCGAAGAATATCCCCATCTTAGTCTTGTCTAACATATTGTCGTCCAAGTAAAGTGTTGGCAGGAAACCGGAATGAAAGGCGTCTGTAATCCCCTTTACTGCTTGAACCATTACAATTACAGCGAAAGCGAGCTGGTTGACCTGCAGATAGCCGATACACTGAGCTTTATGCTGGATGATATAGCGACTGTGTGGTACAGTTTAAAACAAGGTTAAAAGGGGAGGCAATTATAAAAAAGAGTGTACATAACTCGGATTAATTGAAAATATGAATCAAAGTTCCAGATAATGTAAGATGTTCCTTCTCGTTCGTTTAAAAAAAATAATCTAACCAGTTCATAACGTGCTAATGACTCTTTCTGTTTCTCTCTTCTCCGAGTCTCTCTGTCTCTCTCGCTCTCTGTCTCATTGTGTTTATGTCTCTCTCTCTCTCTCTGTCGATTTCTATCTCTTTGTCTCTCTCTCTCTCTCTCTACTTCTGAGTCTCTGCCTGCTTCTATTTGTCTATCTCTGTCTCTCTCTACCTCTGTCTCTCTCTCTGTTTATGTATCTCTCTGTCTTTTTTGTATCTCTCTCTCTCTCTGCTTTTATGTCTCTGCCTGCTTCTCTCTGCATCTTTCTGTTTCTCTGTCTCTCTGTGTCTCTCTCTGCCTCTGAATCTCTATCTGCTTGTCTCTCTCTCTATGTCTCTCTCTGTCTCTGCGACCTGCCTGCCTCTCTCTGTCTCTCTCTGCCTCTGTGACCTGCCTGCCTCTCTCTGTATCTTTCTATCTCTCTCTGCCTTCGTGTCTCTGTCTGTCTTTCTCTGCCTCTGTCTCTCTCCGTCCCTATTTCTCCCTGTGCCTCTCTCAGTCTCTCTCTCTCTCTCTCTCTCTCTCTCTCTTACATACTCTAAAAGTAGATTTTCAAAAAAAAATTCGTAGATAATTTTTAACTACAAAAAAAACATAATAATAATAAATAAGGGATTTTGGCTTTAAAAAATATTCATTTACCTCCCCTGTAGTGGAGTTTGTTCTCCTGCTGCTGCTGCTGGTGATGTTGGTCTCACAAAGATATTTGGCGTTATCTCCCCCGCTGCTAGTGTTGCTGGCATTGTTGAACGTTGCTTCATTTCTGAGGTTCAGAATAACTTCCATAATTAACTTGATGGACAGATAGAAGGTGTTTTTTTTCCCTCTAGTACAGATATAAATGGACAGACGACAAAAACTAGATTGAAGGGCAGATTGAAGGACAGTTTGAAAAACAGAAAGAAGGAAGGAACACACACAGGAGTTTTACTTTCAAGTAGTGGAGAACAAGGCATGAAAGATAGTCTGCATTTCTGGACTTTTTCATTTCAACGTTCACTCTTATCGCAGAAATAGATAGATAGATAGATAGATAGATAGATAGATAGATATAGATAGATAGATAGATAGATAGATAGATAGATAGATAGATAGATAGATGTAGAAAAAAACATTCATTCATTCATTTGCATGTCCGTTGCGGAACTTTGCCTACCTAACAGCACTCCTGTAGGCCTCTCAGTTGTGAGCAAGATGGCCTGCTGCTGACGAATCCATTTGCAGATCATCAACGATATGTCGCAGCCATCTTCGCCTTGGTCTTCCTCTCTTTCTTTTTCCCATTATGTACCCTTCCAAGACGGTCTTCTCTAGATTATCATGACGTTTAATGTGTTCAAAATATTTAAGTTTTCTCTGTTTAATACTCTTTACTAGCCAGCCTTCTTCAGTATTAAGTTCTTGTAGTATGGATATATTACGTTCTACTGCATAAAAAGTATAAGTATTTTAATGTAGCCCATGACAAAACAGGAAACACGAAAAAGGATATCACATGACCGGCAAATATAGTCACATGACCTGGATATACTCACACGATTGGTAGCGTGTATGGATCTGCTAACTGGATAAATGCTGGGACCATGAGTGCTGCACCTTGAATTATCCCAGATACACCCACAACCACGGGTATGTGGACTCTCTGTATCCATGTTGGAGTGATGGATATGTGGATGAAAACAACAGATATTCATTTGTTTAGAGGAATATGCACATATAAATGAATTTTCCAACCCAACCAAAAAAAAATGCGTATATAAATGAGGATGTCGCTTGTGTATATGTTAAGTGATATATAATCCGTTGTTAACCAAAATAATCATGTGACATTTATTTGACATATTTATAAGTCACATACACGTCCAGTCTGTTTCGGTGGCCACTAAAGGCCATTATCTCCATTTACTTATTTTGTGGTTATTTATATATTTAGTAGTATATATACTCATGCACTATTCGTATCTCAGTTTACTGCTCTTTTCACTTCATCTCTGTTTATCCCTGTCGTTCTATCTCTCTATCTCTCTCCCCTCCCTATCCCTCTCCTCTCTCTCTCCTTCTCTTTCTTTCACCCTCTCTCCCTCTCTCTCTCCTTCCCTCTCTCTCTCTTTCTTCCTCTCTCCCTCCCTCTCTCTCTTTCTCCCTCTCCTCCCTCCAAGAACGGGCCTGCGTGCCCAATTCTTAACCCTTTTGAAATAAAGATTAATCAATCAATCAATCTCTCTCTCCCTCTTTCTCTCTCTCCCTCCCTCTCTCCCTCCCCCTCTCTCTTCTCTGTTTTCTCATCCCATTTCCCATTTCTTGCTCTCCAACAGCTGACTACTTATAACACTGAAGCTGTTATGGTCTGCTGTTCCATGAGTGTCCCATATCAGAAAGAAGTTTCAGTGATGCAGTGCTTACACACTGAATATAGGACTATTTGCTGGTCTGCTACACATCCAACTCAAGCAAAGTCTTTGCTATACTGCTACATGTCCCACTCAAGTGAAATCTTTGCTGGTCTTCTTCACATCCAACTCAAGCAAACTCTTTGCTATACTGCTACACGTCCCTCTCAAGTGAAATCTTTGCTGGTCTTCTTCACATCCAACTCAACCAAAGTCTTTGCTATACTGCTACACGTCCCTCTCAAGTGAAATCTTTGCTAGTCTTCTTCACATCCAACTCAAGCAAAGTCTTTGCTACACTGCTACACGTCCCACTCAAGCAAAAGACGTGACTAGACTTCATCTCACTACAGAAGCTATACTGCGACGCAGACGACCTGCCGCATTTGTGAGAGACTGTCCTCTATGTCTTAAGTGAGCCATGAAGAAGAAGAAATCTTTGAATGTCTGCTGCAGGGCACGTCTCAAGTAATCCTAGATTTACACAGTAAACGGTTTCACTTTATGGCACAGATACACCTACGGGATGTGGCGTTAGTGCCCATATTTTCCTTAACTTGTTGGCACACTAGAGGGTGATGTGGTCAGCATCACAGCCTGACAGTTTTTCTTTCTCCAGCTCCAGATGAAGCTGGGTATTCCATCTCCACAGCCGGTTACTCCGGTTGGAGCCATGTCAGGTAACTCGTCATGTACATAGCAACCGTTACCATGAGAAGCTAGTGCTATAACCACTATGCCAGTCAGACTTCAGGATCACAGAGACCAGTAGATACATACTTTAAAGCAAACAGTACCGTAATAACTGAAATTTATAGTTTTTGACGGGAACAAAAATTCAGTCAGTCAGCATTTGCATGTCCCTTGCGGAACTTTGCCTCCCTAACAGCTCTCTTGTAGGCTTCTCGGTTGTAAGCAAGATGCCCTGCTGCTGATGCATCCATTCGCAGATCATCAACGATGTCTTGCAGCCATCTTCGCCTTGGTCTTCTCTAAATTCTCATGACGTTTAATAATGAAAAGTAAACAAAATTACGATGACAAATTTTCTCAAAGCGGCAACTTGACCTTTTTTTCTGCCACGGAAAAAAATACATATGAGACATGTATACTCTTTTTTTTTCCTCGTCTAAAAAGTATATTTTCAGTTTGTTTAACTAAACTGAAGTATAATACACACATGTTTTGTATACGTTCAAACTATGTGAAACTCAGTTTATTCTCTCTTTATATCATAATTTCTCTTTATTTTGATAACCGTGTGTTGGGTGCGGCTGCTGTTCTCAACACTGATTGATCGAGTACCAATTTCTACACCCGATTGGACCATGCCAATGGTTTTCAGTCTTTTTTACATCCAGGGACCGCTTTGTCGGTATATATAACTTGCGACCCACCATTTGTATTCCGCGCATGACGAATTCATTAGCACTACACCACAGCGCCACCCTACGTAATGTCACAATTCCATAAATTGTTCGTTGTTTTTAACCAACATATGGAATTTAATACCAAACAGTTTGTTGGAGTTTGATACCAAAAAGTGTGTTGGAATTTTATACCAAACAGTTTGTTGGAGTTTAATACCAAATAGTTTGTTGGAGTTTAATACCAAACAGTTTGTTGGAGTTTAATACCAAACTGTTTGTTGGAGTTTAATACCGAACAGTTTGTACTCCTTGGATCAACGGCTGGGAATCACTGGCCTGGACTGCATCGCGCTCTGAAATTACAACCTTTCGGATGGAAGAGCATGCCGCTATCGACTGCGCTACTCCTACTCCCCGAATATTATACAATAAATTTTCTTGTGAGCAGAAGCTGACCTTGGCGAAATGACCAGCGAACAAAATCGTGCACATGGACCCAACTCTGGCGGCTGTGTCGAAAAGTCCTGCCCTGGCGTTGTCAATGTTGAACTGGCGCTCTATGGACGTCAGCTGAAACAAACAAGAAGCAATCAAGTTTAAATTTTGGTTGTTTTCCAAAAAGAAAACAACTCTAATCATTAATCATGTCCTTTGATTATAAAACATAGTAAATTCAAGATCCCAGTACTCTCTCTCTCTCTCTCTCTGAACCTTAAGTGCCCAGGGCACATGGGGCTTCCGCAAGGGTTTTCCACAAATGCCTGTCTTTCGCCTTTTTTTCTGCTCTTGCCCAGGTGAGCCCTCTATTGCTCAACATCCTTTCTGTTGTTCTTCTCCATGTCTCTTTTGGTCTACCCTTACTTCTGCTCCCCTGTGGTGTCCATCTTAGTGCTATTTTTGGTAGTGAGTTGTCAGTCATTCGGAGCACATGTCCCAACCATCGCCATCGTCTTTCCTCAATATGATTTTCCAGCATTCACTTCCATAGAGTAGTACACTTAGAACATTACTCTTAAATATTGTTAATTTCCTTCTGCCTTGTCCTGTCCATCTTGCTTCTTGTATTCCTAGTATGTCTAGTTTGTATCTGTGCATTTCCTTGATGGTTTGTATCATATTAACCCTTTACAATCCTATATAATTTTTTTTTAAAACGCAGAAGTAGTTCTATCAGGCCACAAGAGTTAATTCCAAGGTATGATGTTGCCAGTTATACAGCCTACTCAGGCAAAGGTTAAGCCAGACCTCAGCTCCCCATAGGAGAAGTTATGAGGGAGATACTGAAAACCAAAAAGCGAATAGTTGCACTTGTGTGAGAGAGAGATTTTTGTGGACGTCTGAGCAAACAACGAAGAAGAAGATGACACTTTCTTCGACCTGTTGAGATACCAGAAGAAGATGGTGATGATCACAGTCATTGCCAGCTCTATCCCCCCCTCCCCCCCCCCTCCCCCAAGCATTTAAAGGACCCATGCACTCATTTCTACAGCTAAGAAACTTGGACGTTTTCGGTCGGTCTCGAACCAAGAAACTTCCCCATGATGGCCTGGTGCAGCCAAACAACAAACTTTCCCATGATGGCCTGGTGCAGCCAAACAACAAACGTTCCCATGACGGCCTGGTGCACCCAAACAATAACATTTCCCATGATGGCCTGGTGCACTCAAACAAAAAACTTTCCCATGATGGCCTGGTGCACCCAAAGTCTTTACTACAAAAGGCGCCGTGAACTCTTTCACTCCTGGATTATTTTCCCTGCTCTGCCAGAATAAATTTTGATGAGAAATTTCTGTAGAAAGAAACGGGAAGGAAGTTTCTGTATAGTTTAACAATATGGGTTGGGTTAGAAATGGGCTACTTTTTCTTTTCCTTTCAGACTTTGTTTAAACATGGCTCTGAGCATTGGTTAGCGCAGCTGTGCAAGATCTAACAACCCTGCCAGCGTTGTTTACAGTTAAAGAGTTAATACCCAGTATCAGAAATGTATTAATGAAATTACTTTATGCTCTGGGAATTATGTCAAAGTAAAAATATTTTATTATGAATTATATGTATGATAAATAATCGACCCAAATTAATCATCATATTTATATATTAAATTATTTTCCATAAATTTCACATAGCAATGATAACGTATATTTTGTAGCTGTCAAAAAGCGTCATAAAAAAACTATATAAGCAAATGAAGTTTCCATAAAACTATATGAAAGGGGAGAGAACATGGTGGCCTTCCGGGTACAGTAATGAAGGTTATGGTTCCTGATGAAAGGAGGGAAGGGAACGGAACTGAGAAGATCACGGGGCTACCTTATCACTGACAGTCTTAACACTACACTAACCTAAATCAGGTATCTTGATTACACATCGAGCCGTCTTCGTACTGGCTAAAGAGATGGCAACGTTTACCTACGGACAGACTGCACGAGACACACGGAATCCATCTTTGAAAACTATTTTGAATCACTATAATTCAAATGAAGGAGGCGACATCAGATAAACGGATAGGACCAAAATGGACCCTTGACACGATATTGGAGGATCTTGACTCTGCGACATTTGTCTACTATTAAGTAGGCACAAGAATATGCAAGATAAGGCAAACAAGCTAGCCCAAAATGCTAGCAAACTGGGATTATAGGTTAACGTAGGAAAGACGATGTTAAGGAAGCAAAATGTGAACAACGCAAATGTACTGTGAGTAGATAACAGTTTAGTGGAGGAGGTCAATAAATTTGTATATCTTGGCAGAAGAGTAGTAGAAGATGGAGACAGCACAGCAGACTAAATAAAGCAAACCAGGCTTTCGATTTCCTGCAGATTTCCAATTTTCAGATATAACAGATGACTATTGCCCTCAGATTTTGCAATCTTCAGATGTAACCGATTACTATTGCCTCAGATTTTGCAGTCTTCAGATATAATAGATGACTATTGCCCTCAGATTTTGCAATCTTCAGATATAATAGATTACTATTGCCTCAGATTTTGCAATCTTCAGATATAACAGATGGCTATTGCCCTAAGATTTTGCAGTCTTCAGATATAATAGATGACTATTGCCCTGAGATTTTGCAATCTTCAAATATAACAGATGACTATTGCCCTCAGATTTTGCAATCTTCAGATATAACCGATGTCTATAATCCTCATATTTGCTCGCTTAACATATTCGCTCGCTTAACCCTAGAGATTTCTTTTCAACAAAGCCAAAGTAATTCATAAAATTCTATCGCACAGTGCTCCACCCTATCCGTGGTCGTTGTTCAAATCCAGCCCAAAACACAGTCAACGCATAAACAATTGTATTCTCCCAAAACCAAGGCTTGACATGTTTTAAAAAAAAAAGCTTCTCTTAATTAGCTGCCCACCTTTGGAATGCCCTACCAACTCAGGTAAAACTTATAGGTAATATTCGTTCTTATAACTTCAAACTTTGTCAACATCTGTTTGATATGAACTATATGCCTCCCTAAGCATAGTCTAAAGTAGTTTAAAGTATGGATTGATTGTTGTATTCTTTTACTGCTTTTCTATAAATTTATTAGTTTTTAATGAATGTAAGAATGTAAGTTTATTTCATGTTGTTGCATAAATCAGAGTGTAGAGTGTATGGGCATGAAATAAGTTTATTATTTATTTATGTGATCATTTAATATGTCTTCATGATTATTATGGTCATTAGCAAATGCTGAATGACTGTGACTGAGTGAAAGCTGTATGATGAAGGGCAGAATGTCAGACGGGCCTGCGTGCCCAATTCTTAACCTTTTGAAAATAATGTATGTTCGTTCGGTCGTTCGCTTCAGATACAAGATGAGTTTTCTTAGGTGGTAAGAAAATCTACTAAATCTACTAAGAGTAGGCAGCCCTGATGTAAGTCACATGGCAGACACATGGAATGCGAATCTGGACAGCCACCATTTCTTTATATACAAAAAAATCTCACACTATTTTATGAAGTATATTACCAGAAACTTGAACTACATTATCAGAAAAAATTAAACGATATTATCAGAAACGTGAACTATGTTATCAGAAACTTACACTATATTTGATGTTAAAATAATTCTTGATAAACATATCAAGGAAAACAAACGTAAAACAAACAGTAATCTTACATCTTACGTCTTACATCCTTCCCCTGCCGTTAAACGTCACATATGGCTCGGATGGCAGTTCGCCAAATTTTCCTGTTTTCGGCAAGCTTTTCAACCTCATTAAAGAATTTTAAGCCCACTAATTTGGTCTATCTTAACAATGTCCTCTTTAGAGTTTCACATGGTCGACCTCTTTTTCTTCGGCCTGTTGTGTTCCATTTGGTAGCTTGTTTTGGGATTCTCTGATCATTTCTTCTCATCACGTGACCAACATATATCCATCTCCTTTTCCTGATCGCCCATGGGAATGGTTGTTGTTCAGTCATCTGTCTTATCTCTGCATTGTTCTTGAATTCGTTCCACTTTATATCGAGTATTTTCTTTAAGCATTTGTTTTCAAAAGAATCTAATTTATTGTCTATTTCTTTAGTTGATTTCCAGCTTTCGCATGCATAAATGAGGGTGGATATTACATTTGAATTGAATAGTCTTAACTTGCTTTTTGTGCTTACAACTTTTGAGTGCCATATGTTCTGAAGATTCTTGAAGGTCAATGCTGCTTTTGCAGTTCTAATTCTAACTTCCTTTCTGGTGTCACCATCCTGGTCTTTATACCTGCCGAGATATGCAAATAGACTGACTTCTTCAACAGCTGGTCCCTTCTACGTATATCTTTCCTTTTTGATTAATGAGAAGTTTCATAATTTTTTATTCCTTGTTAACTTCAAGCCCTATTTTGCTAGCCAGTGAAGACAGGATATCTGTAATAATCAAACAATATTTTCTACTCTCTTTTTATACACATTTCTCGCTCCGCTTTCAGTCTCAATGCTTCAAGCCTGATTCAAAGTTAAAACATAATAATAATAATAATAATTTACTGTCCGATTTTGAAAAGAAGAAAACAAAAAAATCTCAAAGCAACTAATGCGGCCCTTGATACTCCTATATGCTTATTTTTTACATCTCCCGCTACAGATAAATTGCTGCAGAAACCGCGAGTGAAAAAGATAGAAAGAAAAATTATGGAGAAATGAGACAGAGAAATACGACCAATCATAAACCGTTTAACAAATCATCATCATCATCATCATCATCATCATCATCAGGTGCCGTGCCGACTGGCGTTGGCTATTATGCTTCTCCAGAGTACCCGATCCTTCATGCAGGCCATCAGTTCAGTTGGTGATCTCCTCTCACACCATCCCGTCAGACTGTCCAGTATCATTTCTCTTGGTCTTCCTCTTGATCTTCTTCCTTCTATTTTTCCTGTTGTTATAATATTTTCAATGCCCCCTCTTCTCATTGCATGTCATATGAAAGTACATTGTCTCTCTCTTATCTTTTTGACAAGGTTTTTTTTTGTCTCTCCAGCTCTTCTCATACATTCTTCATTAGTTATTTTTGCTGTCCAGGGGATTCGCAACATTCTTCTAATAAACCACATTTCTGCTGCTTCCAATGATTTTTGTGCAGACGTGCCTATTGTCCATGATTCACTTCCAGAAATAGGTGAAGAAAACGACCATTCAAAATGGGCATAGAACTTGCGAAAGCTGGTCTCTAACACTTTCTTCTCAGGGTTTTTTTTTCAAAACGGAATTTTAAAAAAAACTAACCTGAATGTGAAGGACGGACTGGACCATCATTGTGAAGAATGTAGACAACCCCACGAAAAGCGAAAACACGTATAAGTTTGAGAATTTGGTCCCGAACACTTTGGTCCTGAGTTTCCAGATTCCACATGATAGATCCACCTTATCAGCATCATCGTCTTTCCTTTTGACGTTTTGACTCTTCCCTGATGGCGATAGCGACACCTGAAATACAAGCAGATACAACACTACATGCACCACTTCCGTCGTTAACGCCATATTGAATATTAAATGTGTTCTATTCAAGGAAGGTGCATAACTCAATAAATTTTTAGTAATGATTAACCGCCCTTGACAATTTTAAAATATGTAGTTAACTATTTGCAATATTCGATCAGCCTGCTTTTTGTTAGAAATCATCGACGAAACAAATAATGAAACATCACCAAATAAACAACTAAGAAAAAAAAACTAAAAAGAATCATTCATTAAATTCCGCGACAACCGGGAGCTTTCACTTTTCTGTATATTCCGTAAGGTCTTTGGCATTCCTCTAATCATATCTGATTAATTTATTATCACGTGGTACTTTTTTCCAACTTTTATTTTGATATTTCTTTTTTTTTTCCCCCATCCGATCCTTTTTTTTTTCCTCTGTGAGTTTTTCACTGACTGTCAGCCTGTCCGAAAACTGTCTTCTTCTTCTTCATGTGCAAACAATACTTCTTCTCCTTTCTTTACAGCCATAGTTTGAGCTTCTGACAGTCTGCCAGTTTTCTCATGGCGTCTTTATTCTGTTTCTGAAAATAAACACAAGTTTCTTAATATTAAATATGAAAAATGATAATATATGCTTCTACAACCCACATTTCCTCCTTGACTTACGATGGGATGACGTTCCTATGAGCTCGTCGTAATTTGAAAATATCGTAAATCGAAAATGCATACGACAGGATAAATACATAAGTAAGCAAATAACCACTTCACTGAATAAGTATCTCTCTCTCTCTCTCTCTTTCTCTCTCTCTCTCTCTCTCTCTCCTCTCTCTCTCTCTGAACCTTAAGTGTCCAAGGCACACGGAACTTCCGCAAGAGTTTTCCACAAATGCCTGTCCTTTGCCTTCCTTTCCGCTCTTGCCCAAGTGAGCCCTCTAGTGCTCATCATTCTCTCTATTGTTCTTCTCCATGTCTCTTTTGGTCTACCCTTACTTCTGTTCCCTTGTGGAGTCTATCTTAGTGCTATTTTTGGTAGTGAGGTGTCAGCCATTCGGAGCACATGTCCCAACCATCGCCAGCGTCTTTCCTCAGTAATTGCTGTCAGTGGCTTCATCTGCATTTCTGCCAACAAGATGTTATTTCTTATGGTGTTTTGGTCAAAATATTATTCCAATTCTTCATAAATATTTCATCTGGAATGAATTCAGCTTGTTTTCCATAGTTCTAGTGATTTTCAAGCACACAGAATAAATATATAACCATATAATTGCTGTACCTATAATGGTAACTAAAAAATTAAATACATGAGTAAAAGGGTATCCTATCAATAAATATACAGTATCTAATGTACATCGCTATCGCAGCATCACAACAGTTTGAAATATCGGAAATCGAACCATCGCAAATAGAGAAGCACTTTTATTTTTTAACATGAATTTACGACCTTATAAACAAAATTTAAAAAATCTATTCACCTTTTTCTCCTGAATGCTTTGAACTGAAAGCTTATCTTTTAGAACATCTTTCGGGCGAGCACTTTGTACATTACTTTCATGCGAGAATCCATGATTGTCAAAACCCTGATTGTTCTCCTTCCGGTCTGTTTCCCCAGTCATTATTCTCTGGTTATTTGCCTTCAGTTATCAAAAGAAAAAAAAACCTTTCTCTGTAAGATATATGTAGAACTTTCTGTCTGCCCCGTGCGGCTGTCTTTGGTAGCTGTCTTTAGAAAGTGTTAAAGTACATTAGGAAGAATATGAAAAGTACATCGTCTTCTCTTCACGGCCTTTAGTACTAAAAGTCTTCAGATTTTCTGTCTTCAGATGCGACAAATGACTACTGTCGTCATATTTTGCAGTCTTCAGAAATAACAAATGACTATAGTCCTTTGATTTTGCAGTCTTCAGATATAACAGATGACTATTGTCCTCGTATTTTGCATTCTTCAGATACAACAGATGACTATCGTCCTTTGATTTTGCAGTATTCAGATATAACAGATGACTATCATCATAAGCTTTACTGTCTTCAGATATAACAGATGACTGTCATCATAAGATTTACTGTCTTCAGATATAACAGATGACTGTCATCATAAGATTTACTGTCTTCAGATATAACAGATGACTATCATCATAAGCTTTACTGTCTTCAGATATAACAGATGACTATCATCATAAGATTTACTGTCTTCAGATATAACAGATGACTTTTCTTAAACGCTTAACTACTAAGAGCAGCCGGCCCTGATGTAACTCAGATGGCAGACACTTGGAATGCGAATCTGGACATCCACCGTTCCCTTATATACACACAAAAAAATCTCCCATCTACGTCATAAATTATTTCTTTCTATTTACCACCCATCACGTTTTATTAGGTAAGTATATCACAAAACTATCACGCAGATCATAGCCAACCCTTGTTGTTGTCGTGTATGAAGATTTAACACCGTGCCAAGTTGGATGATATGAGCCAAAAAATTATTTATAGCTGAAGGATGAGACGAGGTAAATTATACACTCCAAGAAACACGGTACTAATTATTTCGACAGCTTCGCGTATATTATCCGAGAACTCTCGATATGCTCTTAGAAAAGAGATATATAACACGTTTAATTTACATATTTATTTTAAAATAGTTTTAAAACTGATTGCACTACTTTATGGACTTAGGGCAGGCGAGCCAGGTATTTTGTGCCGAGGCAAGTTGAAACGTAGAGAAAATTTTGTGATTCTGTAATTATTCACTTAAGATGCGAAAAAGTTCCACATTTTTGAGGAAAGAAAATCGCTGATTTATACGGGAGAGATGAGTTGATGATTGCCATAAAATAGATCCCGGGAGAGGAGAGATAGCCAGAGGTTTAGAAGTGTACGGTGCAGATAGAAATAAATAAAGGTAAGAAGGAGTGGCAAAAGAGGCAATGATGATGAGCACGAAGATACGTAAGACAAATAGTCGTCGTCATCATTATCATTATCATCATCATCATTATCATCATCGTAATCATCATCATCATCATGAGTTCTCTGTACTCTGAAAAGGTTCTTCATGGAAAATTGTCTTGAGCAAGTCGGTATACTTCAAATTATGTCTCTCCTGCTTCCTTTAGTTCTTCCTGTATCGTGCGCCCCCATGTTCCCAGTGGCCTGCCCCCATGTTCCCAGTGGTCGGCTCCCATGTTCTCAGTGGCCTGCCCTCATGTTCCCAGTGGCCTGCCCCCATGTTCCCAGTGGCCTGCCCTCATGTTCCCAATGGCCTGCCCCCATGTTCCCAGTGGCCGGCCCCCATGTTCCCAGTGGCCGGCCCCCATGTTCCCAGTGGCCGACCCCCATGTTTCCAGTGGCCTGCCCCTATGTTCCCAGTGGCCGGCCACCATGTTCCCAGTGGCCTGCCCCCATGTTCCCAGTGGTCGACTCCCATGTTCCCAGTGGCCTGCCTTCATGTTCCCAGTGGCCGGCCCCCATGTTCCCAGTGGACTGCCCCCATGTTCGCAGTGGCCGGCCTCCATGTTCCCAGTGGCCTGTCCCCGTTTTCTTTTTTATTGAAATAAAAAACAAACAATAACAACCAATATTTCAGCGACATACCTTTGCCAGGGAAGAGGAAAATTACGAAAAAATAAAAACAAATAAATAAAAAAAATTACTTATCTGACAGAGATTTTCCTGATAAGAGAGCCAGTCGCCGTGGTTGCTATAGAGATGGAACACAGTTTTGTAGGATTAGACGTCGAAAACATCATAGACAAAGCACTTTAATGAGACGTGAGAGAAAGAAAAATCACAAGAAAATTACCTGGGATTCGAACAATGGACTCCGATAGGACGAGCAGCCGCCTAGCCATGAGAGAACAGCGTACTAACAAACTGCGCTAAAATGTTTTTCGAGGTCTAATCCTATAAAACTGTGTTCTCTTACTTTACTGTACGAAAGCCTCGTTGTTTCCTATTTATTAAAAAAAAATTGTTCCTGTAGTGATGAAGACTGCCCTGGAGTTTATGCCGGCCTTTCAAACCAACTGCCATAATCTATCCCCCCTCCCCCCTCCAACCGCCCTTCCCCAAAACTCTTTCCATGTTTCAGCATCATTAATGTCTGGCCTGCCTAAAAAAATAATTCCTAATTCCCGAGGGATTATCATCATCATCATCATCATGTTACCCGCCTTCAAACTGAAAGCAAGTTTCAGCAGACATACAGACTGATCTGCTTTGTGCCCCGTTGACCTTAAACCTGCCTCCTGTCAATCGTTTATTATTGCCCGCCCATCAAAGATAATCACACGTTCAAGCGAATTGTTCATGGACTTTTAGCCTTTCTCACACTTTTCATTATAACTCCCCTTTCATCATGTACGAAATACTTTATCTATATTTATCTGCTTATCGTTTTATATTTGTAACACTAGCCCTATACTGAGGCAGAACATCTGACTTATAAATGAGTATTAAGAGATGAAGGACAGAATGTCAGATAAGTCTACGTGTCCAGGTATTCTTCTTCTTCTGTTTTTTTTTCTCTCCATGTGACGTATCCTTTCCAGAACGTTGCCCTCTCTCACTGCCTCCCTGAATGAAACACGGGTCTTGACCAAGCCGACCAGCTTCTTGCAGTGACACAATCAGACTTTCCGTGGTATTCTGAGTCCACCTGCGCAGAGTTCGTCCTTTTTCTCTTTTGCCGGGTACTTTGCCTTCTAGTATTAACATCTTCAGACCATTCAGGCTGGTTTCTATTCAGCGTAAGAAGGTAGCTTGTCATTCCTTTCCTCTTTGGCGGTTCTTCACTTTTTTTAGAATAAAGTCCATTTGCCTCTTCCTTCTCTCATATTTATTGCCACGTCTAAGTGAGCGCGGAAAAAAAGATAATCTTCGATTCACACACACACACACACAAATATACATAATACGCTAAAGTACACAGCTCTTAAGGACTTCTTCCTATTTCTGTATAGCATAAACAAATATAAAGCGACTCCTAACACACGAGAAAAGGTTGCCAAATATACGAAGAACAAAGGCAAGACATGTGGCCGACACTTGTACAAGTTCTACAGAAGCTCTATGGAAGCGCTTACAATAATCCGGTTATGATGTTCGTAGTTACAATGGATTCGAAGTAACTCTGGAGATTGCTCGCAGAAGGAAGGAAGGAAGGAAGGAAGGAAGCTTGCTCCTTATTTATAGTGCATAAACTTGTGAAGAAATATGTACAATAACTATGCTGAACAGAGTGAAGCGTTAATCTTGAACACATCAATCTATACACTGGACGATTTTCATCCACTTGTTGGCATAGTTTAGCAACCACTCTCCGTGAACTGAAACAGGATATAGTCTACCGCTGCTGGCGAGATTTTTCAGCTGCCGTGCGTGGAGCGGTGCTCCTCCCGGCCAATGAAGAAAGGTGCAAATGGGGTTGCCGCGCGGCACCACTGCGGAAAAAGGTGGTAGAAAGGATAAAGCGAAGCAAACAGTCAGATAACGGCACCTCTGGTCTTGAGGTCGACCACGTCCTAAGTGCACTCATATCGGGTGAAATGCCTGAACCGGCTTAACCCAGAGGTTAAGACACTGCTGGCGAGACTCTTCGGATCCCGCGCGTGGAGTGAAGCTCCTCCCGGTGAAGGAAGAAACTGCAGAAAAGAAGTAAGGGTTGCTGTCTGGCGGCGATGTGAAAAGGTGAAGGAAAGGAAAAAGTGAAGTTTAATCGGTATGTCCAGTAGTATCGCTACGAGAGCTACACATACCACGGCACCTCTGCTCTAGAGGCCGGCAACGTCCGAAATACACCTACACTGGTGAAATATGCCTAAACCGGCATACACCAGGGGTGAAACTTGATGGCTAGGCATGTCACTCCACCTTCGCTCTAGAGATCGGTCACGCCCGATATACACCCATACTGGTGAAATATGCCTAAACCGGCTCACACCAGGGGTGAAACTTGAAGGGTACGCATGTCACGGTACCTCTGCTCTAGAGGTCGGTTACGTCCCAAACACGTCCATACTGGGATAATATGCCTAAACCGGCTCAACCCTGGGGTGGAAGTCACTGGACTGGATGGGGAACCACCTCTCACCCGGCGGTGATACACGGTTATCTCAAAACACGTCGATGTTTTCCTGTGAGAAAGTCCAACTCTGGCCTGGGTGGACTACCACCTCTCACCTAGCGAGGATAAACTGATATCCAAAACACGTCGAGGTTTTCCGGCGAGAGAGTCTAACTCTAAACTGGTGCAACGAAAACCGCGGTGTCATGCAATCCCGCTTCTGCGAACCACCAAGAATACAGGCCCAAGCCCTGCGATACTCTGAACCTCTTGTGGTTCTCTCGGGGATCTCGTGTGGTCCTTTCGGGGACCACACGGGGGACCACGGGACTTAATGAGGACCACAGGAGTAAATTCAGTAGGATCACGGGGCCGTCTTGGTGGTAAAAGCGAGCGAAAGAAGAAGAAGAAGAAGAAGGATATAGTCTTTAATAGGAAGTGATTACAGCCTGAATATTTGCCTTCACTTACTGCACGGTAAGTCTTGTATACCTTGAGTCCTGGTGCCCAGTGGCTCTCTGGGTAGCATTCCCAGAATCCAGGTACCCCCCACTTCAGATAATCACTGGACGAGGAAAAGCCGGACTTGGACTCCAATAGAGGAACCTCCTAGTCAAAATTTTCAAAAGAAAATAAAAGAAAGAAACAAACGAAAGAAACAAAGAGTCTTGAACCCTGGACCTTCTCCGCTCCCCCACGTAGATGGAAGCTTTGGCTACTGGTCCACTCAAAATCACAGTTGGAGTGGAAAAGGGCTCACTGATAGCGAACTGGCTTCTCGGATTGAAAGGAATGGGTTGACTCCTGTTTTCACCGTCATCCTCCAATCGATAAAGATTGCCGCCTGCGCTACGGAGTTCGTCCACATATATTCAGACCCTCCTTCCAATGGGATAACTGGAGCACGAAAGGCTTGTCCGGAGAGCAATGATGATGATGATGAACAGTAAAAAAAATTTCACAACTTCCATTATTCGAATATTTGCAACCCTCCTTCCTACAAATCAAGCAAATGCAATTTTTTTACTTATAGAGCTGTGTTTACAATGTACAACCAAAACTGGATTTGTTTTTAATTATGGTAAACTTAGAGAGCTTCAAGTAGTCTTCAGTTTGATGCAAAACTTCAGAAGATTATTGCCCTGAATTTGATATCTCCAGCTAATGTGGGTTGTTTTTGTTTTTGTTTTCGAGAATGCTACACCTACGTGTGCCAGAAATCGTGTCCAGCACATAGTATAAAGAAGTAGGGTACCAGTTCTTTGACGTAAAGAGTCCAGTTTGTTACTGAGGTGACATGCATAAGACGAATGTCCAACCGCATAATGAAATTAGATTAACTCTTTCACTCTTGACTTAATTTCTAAGCTCTGAAAGAAATAACACTTTTATGGGAAATTTTGGTAGAAAAAAAGTATGGAAGATGTTACTCTATGAATAAAAAATATGAGTTGGATTATAAATGTGTTACATTTCATTTTCTTCAGCCTTTGCCTAAATATCGCTCTGGGAATTGATTCTACCCAACCGTTTTTTTCGGAGTGAAAGAGTTAAGAAAACAAACGTAAATCAGTGGAGAATGGAGAGCTAGAAAGAACACTGAACTGAACAGCTTATTTAAATCCCAACAAATTATAGGTGTCTTGAAGCTGAACAGACTACGCTGGCTGGGGCATGTAGAAATAATGGGAGAGACAAAACGAAAATGATGTATGCACAAGAGACGAGGGAAACAAGGCCAAGGGGGTAGACCGAGACAGAGATGGAAAGACAACATTAAAGAGGATATAAAAGAAACTGGTGACACCAAATGAAGAGAGAAGATTAGGAACAGAAATGAATGGAGGCGAACTTTATCTGCAGCAAAAATCCTTAATGGCTCGGAAATAGGAAGAAGAAGAAGGCGAAGAAGAAGAAGTCTCCCACTCCCCAAAACCTCAGTTTTACACATCCACCTTTTCCTTGGCGGTCCTCGTGCCCTATGTCCGGATGTTCTCGAGCTGTTATACACGTGCCACTGTTTGTTCACGATACATGCATATCAAATGCCCAAGAGACTTAACTCTTTGATTTTCGGTTTTACTGTCTTTAACAAGCGTTATTCCAATCAAAACTTCTTGATTTTTGGTTTTTCTGTCTTTAACAACCGTTATTACAATCAAAACTCTTTGATTTTAGGTGTTACAGTCTGTGACAAGTGTTATTCCAATCAAAACTCTTGGATTTTCAGTGTTACAGTTCGACAAGTGTTATTCCCACTAGCTGCCGGATTATTTTGTTTCACACTTGATCCCTGG
Organism: Achatina immaculata; assembly: GCA_009760885.1. NCBI lineage: Eukaryota > Metazoa > Mollusca > Gastropoda > Stylommatophora > Achatinidae > Lissachatina > Lissachatina immaculata. The sequence goes on from CM019695.1 coordinate 40,144,524, forward strand.
ATGTCGCGCAATCACAATACTCCAGTTTTGTTTTGCATCCGTAGGATTTCTAATTAGATCAGGTCTTCTTTTAGTCTGTTTGTTCACATATGTTTATTTGATCTCCCTCTTTCTTCTTGAGTTTTTTGCAGCCTTTGTCAAGTTCTATTAGATTATTTATTTTCATGTGATCTGCTCTATGTTGATTTTCTGATAACCCATTTAACATCGTGTTGTCTGGCTACCATGTCAGATTCAGTGAGTGTAGTGTTTAGAGTGTCATTAATGTCCTGGACTCAATCAATTCCATGGCCGGGCCCTTTACTCATTCCTCAGAAAAAAAAACATATAATACATTATTGCTCTCTGCAGAATATTATACAACTTCTTCTTCTTCTTCTGTCTCATTGGAACCGTGCTCTTTGCAGTCAATGCAGTGAACATGTTGAGGCACAGAATCGTATGGGACTGTGAAAGGGTTTCGGCAGCCATTGTTTCAATCCCAGAGAGGAGCTATAAAAATCAATGCTTCTTTATCAGGCTCCACCACCATATCCCTGCCTTGTTAGCCAGTAGCCAGACTAAGCCTGTTACTGATGATACTAAAGGATAGGTGGGGGTAGGGTCTTTGTCAGCTATGATTTGCCAGCTCTGACGCCACTATATCATCAGCTATGGGTCGCTGACCGGCAAATGGGACAGCGTCTTCGCCTTTCATTGCGCCGTTTGTCACGACAAAGAAAGAAAACTTGATAGAGTTGTGAAGCCAATTTCCATTCACATCCAGTTCTTTCAAAACGTCCATGGTTCTTCTCATATGGCTACCAAGATATTCCGAGTGCTCTTCTGCAACCTTCTGTCTCAGAAGATGTGACTCGCTTTTCTTTTGCATCCGGATCAATGTCCTCTGCTTCTGTCCATACGCTGCTGTTGGTAAGGCACGCGGTTTCCTTGGTGAAGTTAATTCCTGCTGTTTTTCTTGAAATATAATGCAGATGTTACTCATTGTTCTGGTGTAGCGGTTAGTGCATTCGCTTGCCGATCAGAAGGTCCCTGGGTTCGATTTCTCACTTGAGCAGAACTTTTTCGAATCGTCCCTCACCAGAGTTAACTCCCAGTACAATTTGGTACTTGGGGGTTTCCCCAGGAAAACAGCGGGCAGCGAAGAAAGGTGCTGGCATATCTGCCCCAAATGCTGTAAAAGGTAACGGTAAAGGTAACCCAGTCATGCCTTAGGGGCACATAGGGATATGACATTAGTGCGCATATTTTCCTTGACCTGTCATCGCACTAAAGGGCAAGCCTGACCGCTTTTCTTTCCCCGGGTCCAGAAGTTGGCACCCATTTCTACAGCTGGGTGCCTGGGGAGCAGATTGGAACCCCCCGACCTTCGCCATGAGTGACTAGTACACTGAACCACTTTGCCAGTCTGACAAAACGCTGTAATGGCCTAGAAATGTGAAGGCGCTAACACGTCACACGCCTACGGCTTGCAGATGCTGCGGGATATAAATCCACTGTTTCGATTCGTTATCCACGGTTCTACTTGTTATCAACTGTCCTACTTGCTATCCACTGTCCTACTTGTTATCCACGGTTCTACTTGCTATCCACGGTTCTACTTGTTATCCACGGTTCTACTTGTTATCCACTGTCCTACTTGCTATCCATGGTTCTACTTGTTATCCACGTTTCTACTTGTTATCCACTGTCCTACTTGCTATCCATGGTTCTACTTGTTATCCACGTTTCTACTTGTTATCCACTGTCCTATTTGCTATCCATATTTCTACTTGTTATCCACTGTCCTACTTCCTATCCATGGTTCTACTTGTTATCCACTGTCCTACTTCCTATCCACGATTGTACTTGTTATTCACTGTCCTACTTCCTATCCATGGTTCTACTTGTTATTCATTGTCCTACTTGTTATCCACGGTTCTACTTGTTATTCATTGTCCTACTTGTTATCCACAGTTCTACTTGTTATTCACTGTCCTACTTGCTATCCACAGTTCTACTTGTTATTCATTGTCCTACTTGTTATCCACGATTATGTTCACAGCTGATCTTTGAGGAATCATCCCATAGCACATTTCCGAAGTGAACTATGACCCGTATTTTCTGACCCACATAAGAGTACACTCGGACGCGTTCCAGGGATGTTATTACGGGTCTATGATGTATTATGTTATGGTATGTCTGTGACATTAAGAGCTCTCTATTTTTTTGATGTATGGCTTTTTTGTCACCGAGGTTCATACTGGCAAAGAAATACGTTTAATATGTTGATGTCAGGTTTGTACCCCGTGTTTGTGTTTGTATGTGTTTACTCCCTGTTTGAAAGTAGGCTGAGGTGTATGGTTCAGGTGTGCAAAATGGAGAGGGAAAGGGAGAGGGAAATGGAAAGTGAGAGGGAGAGGGGAAGGGAAAGGGAGAGGGAAAGGGAAAGGGAGAGGGAGAGGAAAGGGAGAGCGAGAAAGAGTAGTGGGCAGAAACAAGAATGTGTATGCGTTTAGATGTATTCGTGTGCTAGTTTTGAGTTGCCCGTCAATAATTTATTTATGGGGAGTGAATTCACACACTTATTCATGTGCAGTGCAGATGAGTATGCCTCGCCATGCACACACATATTCTCTATCTTCAGAAGTTGTATCCCCCCCCCCCCCCTGCATTACCGTGTCAGGACCGCATAGTGATGACAGCCGGGTCAGTTAGTGGACGCTGGTGTCGTGTCCATGAACTTGTGAAGTCTTTCAGGTCAGAGGACAGGTAACACCACAGTAAGACTACACCCCCCCCCAAAAAAAAAAAAACCACCCCCACCTCCACCTGCACCCCTGCTTGTAATTTATACCCATAAGAGTAGCACAGCTCGCAGTTGAATGAATTCTCATGAGACGGCAGTTTGTTGTCGTCCCACTCTCCGATCGCCTGGGTTTTAAACTTGGATGCTGTGACGTGGCTCAAGAACTGAAGCTGGACAGTGTTCTCCTACAGGCTGGAGCAGATCAAAGTAAAGCTACACGTAAGACTTTCAGTGCCTACAGAATAAACAGATCAACACGCACACACAAAAATACCAGTTACATATTTTCATAAACAGGAAACAGCAGGGCTTTCGAACAGCAAAGTAAGAGAGCACAGTAAAGTGAGAGAGCACAGTAAAGTAAGAGAATAAAGTAAAGTAAAAGACCACAGGAAAGTAAGAGAACACAATAAAGTAATAGAGCACAATAAACTGAGAGCGCACAGTAAAATATAAGAGCATAGTAAAGTAAAAGAGCACAGTAAAGTAAGACAGCACCGTATTGTATGGTTAGACCTTGAAAAAATCATAAACAAAGCACTCTGAGAGAAAGAAAAGTAATTTTAAAAATTGCCTGGGACTCGAACCCCATACTTCGGTAGGTCTAGCAACGAGAGAGCAGAGCATCAATCAACTTAGCCATCTAGCACCCCAAAAAATATTCATTTCATTGTATATGAGACCACGCCTCATGCTCACTGACAGAGCGTGTAAACACCATCAACAAACTGTGGAGATATTTTCTCCTTTTTTTCTGAAGCAACTTCACCTCAACATAACGTGCCGAGTAGCCCTTTTTACAACTGGATGGTTGGCTTGTTTTCTTGTTAATATATAGAACTCTACAACAATTATTTTTCTACTTAAAAAAAAGAATATCCCACTCGTACAACAGAGGAATGTTAAACGAATTCTCTTTGTATCTGAACACTGCTAGTAAGTGTGGCTTGGTAGTGAAGCTGTTAGAGCGCTTGTATTTGCATGCGAAGGCTAGTTGTTCAAATTGTGGTGCCGACGTCTGTTTGTAGAAATGGGTCAATCGGTCAGTCATTTGCATGTCCCTTGCGGAACTTTGCCTCCCTAACAGCTCTCCTGTAGGCCTCTCGGTTGTAAGCATGCTGCCCTGCTGATGCATCCATTTGCAGATCATCAACGATGTCTTGCAGCAATGTTCGCTTTGGTCTTACTCTCTTTCTTTTTCTCATTATGTACCCTTCCAAGACGGTCTTCTCTAAATTTTCATTACGTTTAATATGACCAAAATATTTAAGTTTTCTCTGTTTAATCCTCTTTACTAGCCAGCCTTCTTCCATAATAAGTTCTTGTAGTATGGCTATATTTGTTCTTTTTTTTTGTGTCCATGATATTTGAAGAACTCTTCTGTAGCATTTACATTCAAAGGCATTTATGTGTTTCTCAGCTGTTTTGTTAAGTGTCCAGGTCTCACAGGCATATGTTGCGATGGGAAAGATGCATGCCCTTAAAAATCTTATTTTTATAGTTCTGTCTCTTCTGGGTACATGTCTCTTTTATAGAAAAAAAAAACAAGCGAAAGAAGGGCGAACCGGGCTTAATGATCACATCAGCCTTTCCACTGTGGCTGGGATAATATGGGCAGTAAATGCGTGCCCTGTACGTTCCACCAGATGTACTATGGCTTACCTTTATCTTGTGCCACGAACGGTAATAAACTTCTGTGGCCTAAAATAGCTGACAGGACAATATACGGCTGTAGCGCAAGGAGGGGGGATAATGTAAACAAAATAGCGCGTTTTGAATTGCTACATGTCAAATTATCTACCCTTAATCGCCAGTGAAGTGTCACTGAATACGCTGTAGAGTGCTTCTGTGTACACAGACAAGCCGAAGTGTCTTGCACTGATTAGTAGTTTATCATTAGCAGATTATAAACAGTCTGGTGCTATCTATCTATCTATCTATCTATCTATCTATCTATCTATCTATCTATCTATCTATCTATCTATCTATCTATCTATCTATCTATCTATCTATGAGGGGTGACTGATAAGTTCTCGGCATAAGGTACAAATACTTGAAACGCACAGTTGATATTAGGTGCATTTGTAGTTCAGGTTAATGTAAGATTAAACACCAAGTTTCAAGAAATGAACTGAACCAATTTTTTCCAGGCTATTGAAGTGGTAAGGGATGGCAGAAATTTGAGAAAATTGATAAAATTTCTCATCGAGCAGTCATTCGCTCCCTCAAGGGCTTATCATAGAAGGAGATCCATGAGGATAAGGTAGAGACTCTAGAGGAGAGTGACCCTTCTTACAGCACAGTGAAGAAATGGGCAGCTCAATTCCAACAAGGAAAGGAGAGTCTGGAAGATGATCCCCGTCCACGAAGACCAAGAACGGTAACCACCGATGAAACCACCGGCAGAATCCATGACATGATAATGGAGGATCGACGACTAACTGAGTGGTATATCGCTGCTGAGTTGGGCATCTCTCAGGAATGTGTTCATGGAATTATTCACAATGATCTTCAAATGACAAAGGTCTCTGCTCGATGGGTCCCGAAACTTCTTGGAGCTTATCACAGTCTACGGCGTCTCAACATGTCAAGAGACAATCTTAGCCATTTTTCTGCTGATCCTGAAAAGTTTCTTCAGCAATTTGTGACTATGGATGAGACTTCGGTTCATTTTCTACCAGAAACCAAAGAACAGTCAATGCAGTGGAAACATCATAGATCCCTACCTCAAAAGAAAGAAAGGGTGGTTCTGTCTGCAGGCAAAGTGATGGCTTCCATCTTTTGGGATTCAGAAGGTGTGGAATTGGTAGACTATCTTCAAAAGGGCAGAACGGTCGCCGGGGCCTATTACGCTAATCTTGTGAAGCAACTGCGGGTCAAATTAAATGAAAAGCGTGGAGAGAAATTGACGAGAGGAGTCATCTTTCATCAAGACAATTTTCCAGTTCACAAGTCGGCGGTGGCAATGGCTGCCATTCATGAATGCAGCTTCCACCTTCTTGAACATCCTCCTTATTCCCCAGATTTGGCTCCTTTGGACTATTACCTGTTTACCAAACCCAAAAAGGAGCTCATTGGTTGCAAATTTGCTTCAGATGATGACGTCATTTATGCTGTAGACCACTTTCTATTGGCACAAGATGCTGACTTTTACAAAGAAGGGATCAGTATCCTCCAGGATCGCTGGACTAAGTGCATAAACTTGAAAGGGGACTATGTTGAGAAATAACCCCAAAAAGTTGTCCACAAATAACCCGTTGTATCTTACACCGAGAATTTACCCATCACCCCTCGTATCTATCTATCTATCTATCTATTTATCTATCTATCTATCTATCTATCTATCTATCTATCTATCTATCTATCTATCTATCTATCTATCTATCTGTCTGTCTGTCTGTCTGTCTGTCTGTCTGTCTGTCTGTCTGTCTGTCTAGAAATAAACCACCTTTCGTTCCGGGCATGTAATTGAGGCCTCCAGATAGGAATTTTGTAAGGCAATGCAAAACTATTTTCAAGCCCAATTTACCCCTACCCCAAATCCCAGCCATATACGCTACTGATTAGTTATTCTGTGTGCATCCACTGAAGCTTTCCGGGGCCCTCTCTTAAAACAGAGAAAACCCTTTGGGCCCCCTGAACGATTAATCAGCTCGTGCCCCACATCCAAGGTGCTGCATATAATCATATAGAAAGTAATTTCTTTCTATCAGTTAATCAGAGGAAAGGAATGCATAATCTCTCTCTCTCTCTCTCTCTCTCTCTCTCTCTCTCTCTCTCTCTCTCTCTCTCTCTCCTACCCTTTCCGCTTCTCCACGACTGCATGAGAAATCTGAACGCCCTTCTTATATGCAGTTTCAGGTATGGACAAAACAGGTATAATCGCAGGTAGTGGCTGATTTTGTTCCACATTCTAGGCGCTAGAATTTGTGCGCACGCACTCAATATCTTTGCTAAAAGCACTCGGATTGAGAACAGCTGTTGTGAATATAATGAACAAGTGGGAGGGGAAGCAGGTATATGCTGGCACAGATGATAAAGATTCAGGTAGATTACAGGGATTCTCAGAGGTGCAGCAGATAGGGACTTTGCGGTTGGGCACCACCAAGTGAGCAACCAGCTTCTCTTTAAATTTAAATTCAAGAGAAGAAGGAATGAATGTGACACACAGCTGTGGTATGAATGTGATAGAATTGTGACATGTGCATATGCACTGTAGGCCTTGACCAAAGCTGTGCGCTGCAGCCCTAACTCAGATAGGAAATTATTTAACTTAAAACAAATAAGAGTTAACACTATTACTGTTTGAATCATGGGGTCCTTGAAGAACTGTCTAGTGTGCCACCGTAAGTTAAGACGCTACTGATGTATGTGATAGAACTGCGGTATGTATGTGACAGAGTCGTGATATTAATGTGGCAGCGTAGTGATATGAATATGACGGAGCTGTGACACGAATGTGACGGAATTGTGTGATTTGAATGTGACAGAATTACGATATTAATGTTACATATTCGTGATGTTATTGTGTCAGATCTGTGATATGAATGTGACATGTTTGTGATATTAATGTGACAGAGCTGTGGTATGAATGTGACAGATTTGTGACATGAATGTGACAAGGCAGTGACAAAGATGTCAAAGTCAGCCGAACAAAACTAGTTTAGGCCATACATCACGTCTTGCAGATGATTTTGAAGTTAAGGCTGCTGTGCCACTTCGTTCAGGGTAACGTTGAGTTTCTTAACGGTGGTGGATCTTTGGCAGCAATACAAAAGTTGCCACTGAGGCTTACAAACAGTGTACCATCACTGCCCATATTTTATTTGACATGCCCGTACGCTTAAAAGGTGTCGTGGTCAGTACCAGGCCAGGCCATAAAATCTTTCCCATTTCCTAGAAGAGCCAAGTAGCCACGTCCTAGATGAGCCAAGTACCCACTTCATAGAAAAGATGAGCCAAGTACCCATTTGGAATTAATAAAAAATAATAATAATTTGGCTCATCTAGGAAGTACCCACTTTCTAGACTAGCCAAATACCCACTTCCTAGAAGAGCCAAGTACCTACTTCCTAGAAGAGCCAAGTAGTCTCGTCCACTTCCTAGAAAAGCCAAATAGCCAACTACCCACTTCCTAGAAGAGCCAACTAGAAGTCCCTAGAAGAGCCAACTACCTACTTCCTAGAAGAGCCAAGTAGTCACTTCCTAGAAAAGCCAAATAGCCAACTACGCACTTCCTAGAAAAGCCAAATAGCCAACTACCCACTTCCTAGAAGAGTCAAATACCCATTTCTACATCTGATCTCGCGGGGCGGCCTTTGACAGGGATCAAACCGCCGACCTTCGCCTATGAGAGACGAGTGAGCTAATCACTTCGTATTGAAGCCTATGGTAACGTTGGCTGTTATTAATTCCTGGAGACGTAGCAACAGAAAGAAGCAGACTTCTCAGCAGACACAGTTATCATTGCAAACGTAACATCTGTATCCATGTAGCCATTGTGAACTAATGCAACATATCCGTGTAGCCGTTGTGAACTAATACAACATATCTAAATAGCTATTGTGAACTAAAACAACATATCCATGTAGCCGTTTCAAGCTAATACAGCATATCCAGGTAGCCATTCCAAGTTAATACAATATATCCAGGTAGCCATTCCAAGTTAATACAACATATCCAGGCAGCCATTAAGAAGTAGTACAACTTACCGAAGTAAGACATTAAAAAATACAACAAAAGACAAGTAGAAGGTAAATGTGACCTTTCTATGTCATTAAGCCATATTGAGGATACAGTGTTAGGTCAATATTCCAAGACCTTCGGCACATGAAAGTGAGATGTGGCCAGTATCACTCATGGGTCTCATTTACCTCCCCAGATTTCTCTGGCACCCATTTTTAGAGACTGGGTGGACCCCGAGGACCTTTTTGGTGCGGTGTTACCAGAAAAGAAAAGAAAAAATCTCCACCGATGGGACTTGAACCCGGCACCACCTGATTAGTAGACTGAGCGCCTAACCACCCAGCCAACCAAGCCGTCATAGGAGACCAGACAAGAGATAATTTGAGAACCGCTATAGAACGTCATTACTGTGTTAGCTGCTTGCTGCCCTGCAGTTAGCAGGTGTAAGGGCTTATATAAGTATATATCAACATGCAATGAAATGTTTAAAAAAATGATGCACAAGGAACGGTGCACGTAGTCTGTATTCGTTATCTTATGTAGATAAAGGCTAGTACAGGGCACACTTAGGAAGCACAGTCTTATAATAGAGATGCGTATTTTGAAACGCATTACGAAATTATTGGGTATGGTAAGGTAAAGGTAAAATCCACCGTTTTCATGGCAATAAGGTATATTGGGGATACTGTGTTAGTCCCGTATTTCCAAGACCTGCGACACATGAAAGTGTGATGTGGTCAGTATCACGTCTGGCCTCATTTACCTTCCCAGATTTCCCTAGTACCAATGTTTATAGGCTGGGTGGATCCCAGGGGCCCTTTTTGTGTGTACTAGAAATTACGAAGCAGAAATACCATAATTTTTCATACACTTAGGTTCATTGTTCTTATTCAAATGTTCCTTCTTCTGCATTGTATTTCTTATGTTGTTCTTATTGTTGTTCTGCAAGGCAAATTAAACACGTGATAACAGAGGACGGGGAAACGTGAAACGGAAAATTAAAGACGAATAGGAATTGAAAAGAAAACCTTCAGAAGAATGAGGAAGATCTTTACATCTAAACAAATATCACCAGCAACTTTATTCTCATGTGCTCTGTGGGGACAGTGTATTCTGTTTTCTTATGTGCTCTGTGGGGACAGTGAATTCTGTTTTTATGTGCTCTGTGAGGAGAGTGCATTCTGTTTTTATGTGCTCTGTGGGGACAATGAATGTTGTTGTCTTATGTGCTCCGTGGGGACAGTGCATTCTGTTTTTATGTGCTCTGTGGGGACAATGAATGTTGTTGTCTTATGTGCTCCGTGGGGACAGTTCATTCTGTTTTTATGTGCTCCTTGGGCACAGTGAATATTTTGTTTTCTAATATTTTTTAATTAACCTTTAATCGCGTGTTTTCATTTCGTGGTTACTTACTCCTATCTGGGCTCACTTTGTTCTACTTACTTCTATCTGGGCTCATTTTGTTCTACTTACTTCTATCTGGGCGCATTTTGTTCTACTTACTTCTATCTGGGCGCATTTTGTTCCTGTCTTTCTTACAAGAAGGATTAAAAAAGCCTAGTGTTTAATTTTTCAACTATTTTACGCGTTGTCAGTTACTGTGTTGTTTGTGTTGTCGTGTTTTCCCTTACCTGTCAGCACACTAGAGGGTGATGTGGTGTTAGTGCCCATATTTTTCTTGACCTGTCAGCACACTACAGGGTGATGTGGTGTCAGTGCCCATATTTTCGTTGACCTGTCAGAACACTAGAGGGTGATGTGATGTCAGTGCCCATATTTACCTTGACCTGTCAGCACACTACAGCGTGATGTGGTGTCAGTGCCAATATTTTCCTTGACCTGTCAGCACACTACAGGGTGATGTGATGTTAGTGCCCATATTTTCGTTGACCTGGCAGCACACTAGAAGGTGATGTGATGTTAGTGCCCATAATTTCCTTGACCTGTCAGCACACTAGAGGTGATTTGATGTTAGTGCCCATATTTCCCTTGACCTGTCAAAACACTAGAGGATGATGTGATGTTAGTGCCCATATTTTTCTTGACCTGTCAGAACACTAGAGGGTGATGTGGTGTCAGTGCCCATATTTTCCTTGACCTGTCAGAACACTAGAGGGTGATGTGATGTCAGTGCCCATATTTACCTTGACCTGGCAGCACACTACAGGGTGATTTGGTGTTAGTGCCAATATTTCCCTTGACCTGGCAGCACACTAGAGGGTGATTTGGTGTTAGTGCCAATATTTTCCTTGACCTGTCAGAACACTAGAGGGTGATTTGGTGTTAGTGCCAATATTTTCCTTGACCTGTCAGAACACTAGAGGGTGATTTGGTGTTAGTGCCCATATTTCCATTGACCTGTCAGAACACTAGAGGGTGATTTGGTGTTAGTGCCAATATTTTCCTTGACCTGGCAGCACACTACAGGGTGATTTAGTGTTAGTGCCCATATTTCCCTTGACCTATCAGAACACTAGAGGGTGATTTGGTGTTAGTGCCCATATTTCCCTTGACCTGTCAGAACACTAGAGGGTGATTTGATGTTAGTGCCCATATTTTCCTTGACCTGTCAGCACACTAGAGGGTGATTTGATGTTAGTGCCCATATTTTCCTTGACCTGTCAGCACACTAGAGGGTGGTACGGTCACTTATCCTTCCCCATCTCTACAGAGATTTACAAACTGGGGCGCCTCCGACCTGATTCGAACGCCCCGACCTTCGCATTTGTTAGACTAGTGTGTCAGATACGCGTCGCAGATGGCTAGATTGGATAACGTATTGACCCTTTCTTTTTGTGTTTCCAGGTGCAGCCCTTGACATTGATTCCTTGTATCTCTTGATGTTTGTGTGATTTCGTGTATGTCTTGATGTTTGTGTTATTCCATGTATCTATTGATGTTTATGTGATTCCGTGTATCTATTGATGTTTGTGTGATTCTGTGTATCTATTGATGTTTGTGTGATTCCGTGTATCGAGTGATTTTGTGTGATTCCGTGTATCTATTGATATTTATGTGATTCCGCGTATCTATTGATGTTATAGTGATTCCGTGTATCTATTGATGTTTATGTGATTTTCCATATGTCTTTATGCTTGTGTGATTCCATGTATCTCTTGATGTTTTTTATGATTCCATGTATCTCTTGATGTTTGTGTGATTTCGTCTATCTCCTGATACTTGTCTGATTTCGCGTATCTCTTGATGTTTGTGTGATTCCGCGTATCTCTTGATGTTTGTGTGATTCCGCGTATCTCTTGATGTTTGTGTACTTATGTTATGTTATTCTCCACTCCTGCTAGTTTTCCCTTTCAATCTTTCCTTCAGATATGATTTACATTACAACATGTGCCCTTTTCAGATAACCAAATTATGCTTCTTATCAGAGTCATATTTTTTGTTGTCATTATTTATGTTATCAAATAACTGTTTATTAATCACATGCAGCCAAAACAGCGGGCAGTATGACTTCAAGTGGGACGTGGAATACACGCAGAACAGAACTTTGGTGGGCACCGGAGTGCGCATTGCAAAACTTGAAAGGTTGCTATTACTCGAGTTCTTTGATGCAGACGCTGTACTGAAGATCGTGAAACACAGTACACAGAGTTGGATGGTGAGTGGATTACTTTAATTAGCCGTGGTTAAAGAGGTGTATATACAAGCGGCCTTCAGAAATCAGAGATCAGACATGGGATAAGCAAGTTTCATCAGATTGCAGGAGATAAATTAACAGGGCTGACCGCAGTTTTTTAACGTGCTTCCCCTCTGTACCGCTCTGTACAGCAACATAGTTTCCTATACGGAAACTGGCATGTATTTTTTGTGTATTGAAATGAACATATAGTTTCATATGCTGAAATCGGTTTTAGCAATCATTGACCCATAGCCGACATGCTGGAGTCATGAGTTGTGGAAATATAGCTGACCAAGACCCTGTCTCACCTCTCCTGTGGTACCCCTACTTTAACAGGCCTAACCTGACTAACGGGCCTGGATGGCCTTGGTTGGAGGAACCTGCTAAAGAAGTATTGTACACCCCCCCCCCTCCCAAAAGTGCTTTTTAGTTCCACTCAGGGACTGAAAAAATACCTGCCATAACTAACTCTCAAGTGGACGCGATGCTGTGACTCAACCTTTTCCTACAAAGAGCACTAGCTCATAATTCCAGAGAGACAGAAGGCAGGGCAGATGGGACAGGGCATTGGAATAGGCAAATAGTTTCCTATATTGAAATAGACATATAGTTTTCTATACTGAAATGGACATATAGTTTCCTATACTGAAATAGATATGTAGTTTCCTGTAATGAAATGGATATATAGTAGTTGCTTATAGTAAAAATGGATACGTAGTTTGTTATAGTGACATGGATATATAGTTTATTATTGTGAAATGAACATGTAGTTTCATATACTGAAATGGATATATAGTTTTTAATACCGAAATGGACACAGAGTTTCATTTACTGAAATAAACACATTATTTTCAAGTGGAAAATATACGAGTTGAGTGTTTTGAAATAGACGTAGTTTCCTTTCTTCACACAGATATATAGTTTCCTATATTCAAATGGACGGACAAATTGTCTCCCATGTTCAGAAAGGTATAAAGTTCAGTACTGTATATTCAAATGTGGGTCCGTGAATATCTGTGTTTCATCTGTAAACATACCAATAATGGAAAATATTTTTAAAGAACTGTTTATTATCACTGCACATCGGGCAGGTCGACAAGTGCTCCGATTTCCGTTCTGTGAAGCAGTATTTCATGGTAGTACATGCACTCCGTGGCACAAACCCAGAACCTTGCCTAATGGAAGCGGACACTAACCTTCAGTCCAAGAAGCCGCGTCCATACAGATTCAGCCATTTTCGCTAAGACATTTTAATGTTTGTAAACATTCACCTGTGAAACAGAATGCAGGATATGATAGCAGTATGAAGAAAACACAGGAAAGAAAACAGTGGAAGAAAATACATAGCACTCTCTTAATCTTGCAGGAGATCTATACAAAGCACTCTCTCACCCTTGCATGAGCTCTATATAGCACTCTCTCACCCTTACATGAGCTCTAAACATAGCACTCACTCCCCTTGCAGGAGCTCTATACATAGCACTCTCTCACCATTGCAGGAGCTTTATACATAGCACTCTCTCACCCTAGAAGGAGCTTCATACATAGCACTTTCTCATCCTTGCAGGAGCTATATACATAGCACTCACCCACCCTTGCAGGAGCTCTATACATAGCACTCTCTCATCCTTGCAGGAGCTATATACATAGCACTTTCTTACCCTTGCAGGAGCTCTATACATAGCACTCTCTCAACCTTGCAGGAGCTATATACATAGCACTCTCTTACCTTTGTAGGAGCTCTATACATAGCACTCTCTCAACCTTGCAGGAGCTATATACATAGCACTCTCTTACCTTTGTAGGAGCTCTATACATAGCACTCTCTTACCCTTGTAGGAGCTCTATACATAGCACTCTCTCACTCTTGCAGGAGCTGACCAAAGTAACCATCAACTTTACAAAAGGTGCGATAAATACAGAATCATAAAACTTTAGAAAATCCTTTCCTTGGCATCGGATTGTGGCAATGTATATCAGCGTGTGTGAATATTAACATTTGATTTCCACTTATATAGAAGAAAAAAAAACTAGCTAAGTTACAGGTGCAGAGAGTATCTGGTACGGTTTATTCAAGGGTTAGATAAGAATTTGAGAATGTTATTTTGTCAGTTCGCACTTTCAGTGATTTCGAAGACGTAATTTGATTTTTTTTCTCCCTACTCTCTTTCCTGTTTATAATCCTCTTTTCTCTCTAGACTCCAGTAGATTGTCTGGTGCTAGATCCGGCTGCAGTTACTGAAGACGACTTGAACTCGGCTCAAAAGATGTAGAATAGCTACCAGGAACTGACCTGATAACCGACATTTTTTTTAAGTCAAGTCAAGTCGACGGCTCTACCACATCGATGAGCTAGGGTAAGATATCCAAGACTTCGCATGCTTAAATGACGTCATTTCTGTGTGTTTGTCGGAGAAGGGTTAATGAGGCATGGGTGGAAGGTCATTCTGAAGTCATACATTGTACGGACGAGCACGACTGGGAAAAGGGACTTAATGTAAGATTTAAAAGGGGCAACAAGTCTCCACCACGCCCATGTTGCAAAAATGTTGCAATATTTCCTGCAGTTTTAATCTGCTTATGTCAGACCGGAGTTGCTTGAAGCTTCGCGTTGCACTAGAATAATTAGGTCACGATCTAGGTACAGCTCCCATGTGTTTCAGTCTGGAAGTAGGCCGCCCTATACATTAACTCCTTCACTCCCGAATTATTTTTCATCAGAATAAATTTTTATAAGAAATTTTGCTACAAAGAAAATGAAAGAATGTTGATCTATAATTTAAAAAAAAAAAAGGGGGCCATGTTAGAAATGTGCTACTTTTCGTTTTATTTAGACCTTGCCTAAACATCTTTCTGAGCATTGATTGGCATAGACTGGCAAGACCTGCCAATATTGCCAGTGTTGTTCTGGCGTGAAAGAATTAACTGGCAAGATAATTTAAAGCTGGAAAACAACTAAAGAAATAGAAAAGAAATTAGACTCTTTTGAAAACAAATGCCTAAGGAAAATACTCGGCATCAAATGGAATGAATTCAAGAACAATGCAGAGATAAGACAGATGACTGAACAACAACCAGTCTCACGGGTGATCAGGAAAAGGAGATGGACATATGTTGGCCACTTGATGAGAAGAAATGAGCAGAGAATCCAAAAACAAGCTATCAAGTGGAACATAACAGGCCGAAGAAAAAGGGGCAGACCGCGTGAAACTCTGAAGAGAACATTATTAAGAGAGGCCAAGTTAACAGGCATAAAATCCTTTGTTGAGGTTGAAAGACTCGCCGAAGACAGGAAATATTGGCGAACTACTTTGCGAGCCCTATGTGACGTCTAACGGCACGGGAAGGATATAAGATATAAGATAAGATACATTACTTCTATTTATTTAATCTGATCGTTCATTTTTTCACAATTCACAAGCTATATCTAACGTAAATACTGTTAAAAGTTAAAAGGTAAAAAAATCCCCTGTTTCCATGCCATCAGAGAATATTGGGGATACGTCGTTAAATCGGTATTTTCCGCCATCTTCGGTACATGAAAGTGTAATGTCAGTATCACGCCATTTACCTTCCCAGATTTCTCTGGTTCCCATTTTTAGAGGCTGGGTTGATCCGGGGGGGGGGGCTGTTTTTTTTAAAAAGTAAATTCTGTGCATGACTTGTATTTATTTTAATCTGATTTCTTACTATCTTTCTATCTTCTTATAGAAATCAAGGAAGGTCTTGAACTACTTGGAAAGTGCTTAGAGACAAGGTATACACATGGAGAGAAGCATAGAACAAATCTAAGAACAGGGATGGCTGGAGTAACTTTATCCGCGGCCTATACTCTTAAGAGAGTGGCGCACAAAGTGCAGTGTACCACTTTTGGATGTTTTAGTTTTGACTCTGCCTCCTTGTTTCACACATTTAACATTATTTTTGGCATTAGATTGCTATGCAAAGACAAATATAACGACAAAGAAGACATCAACGTAACTTTTATCATCCACTGTTATAGACACATCCATACAACTACTAAACTGTTATCCACACAAGCTCAGCTTTTAAATTTAAATAAGCAAGTGCTAGTAACACACACACACACACACACGCACACACACACACGCACGCACGCACGCACACACGCACGCACACACACACACACACATATATATATGTTTCATATATACATATGAACCTTAAGTGCCAGGGCACATGGGGCTTCCTCCAGGGTTTTCCACAAATGCGTGCCCTTTGTTTTTTTCCCTCTCTCTAGCCCAGGTGAGCCCTTTATTGTTCAACATCCTCTCTGTTGTTCTTCTCCATATCTCCTTTGGTCTACCCTTACTTCTGTTCTCCTGTGGTGTCCATCTTAGTGCTATTTTTGGCAGCGAGTTGTCAGTCATTCTGAGCACATGTCCCAACCATCGGCAGTGTCTTTCTTCAATAATTGCTGTCAGTGGCTTAATCTGCATTTCTGTCAGCAAGATGTTATTTCCTGGAACTTAAACATAAGATACAATATATATATATATATAATTTTATAATACACTAGCTGATTTCCTGGCCCACGTTCCTTTCCGAACTACAGAAGGAGTCAGGTACCAGTTTCTACACCTGGATGACTGGGGCGCTACATTTACTGGACTGTATAAATTTATACCAGTGAATCGTTTAAACTACTTAAACTATTACTATTATTTGCCTGCTCTGTTGGAGATGAAAGTGATACATAACAGAGCAAATGAGAGATAATTATGCCAGCATTTGTTTAACTCTAAATCTAACAAACAACATCCATAACATACGAACACTATCTTCTATTAGACAGGAAAATGATTGAATTCTATCTATAGTGTAAATTCGGAGTAATTTTATTTACAGGTATTTACGTATAAGTACAGTTTACAAATTATAAAGTAAAGTAATTTACAAAGTCACCATAATATTAATTTAACTCAAAACTTGATTATAAACAACATTTTTAGTTTCAATGCCATATTTAATCGATTTCACACTGTTACAGCACTCTACGTTGATGTGTGCCTGAAACATTTTTGACAGCAGCAGTGACAATGGCACAACCTACCTATTGTCGATTTCTATTTCTGTGTTGCTTCGGCTCTTTAGCTTCGCCGTGAACCCTCCATCTTCTGGAGCTGGCCGTCTATATAGAGGACAACCATCATGTCCGATTTGTGTCTCTTTAATCAACTTTCTTGGGTACTTCTTAGTAGAATTTCTGTCCATCATACACGGAGATTTAGGACTGAGTTCTCCATGTGGTCCATAGATCATGCTCTTCGTTACCGCTGCAAAAAGTTCAGGATCTTGTTTTTGGTCAGGCAACTCAGCAGATATAACGTCGTCGATTTGTGTGGGCTTAGTTTTGTCCGCCATCCAGATTAAATTATTTGAGTGTGGCAGTCCTCGCTTTTGCTATTCAATCCTTTACATCCAGCATCTTGCCACTCCAAAGACATGGCCTTCTGTTATAACGTCAGTTAGTTTCAACTGCTTCTGTTTAAAAGCTCTGACAATCAAGTCGTGGAGCTCACTGGGTGATTGACCATTGGTAAGCATCTCCTTGATCTCTGTCCAAGTCGGATTGCAGGTGAAGGTCATAAATAAGTCTGGTCTCCTTTAGGTCCTCACATACGTCATATCATCTTGCATGTATCTGGGACTGCCTGTAAATGTAGCTGGTGGTATGACTAAGGCATCGATGTTTCCAACGTTCACATCAGTTGCCATAGCATCTCTCAGGTGAATATATTCCTCAACTCTCAGTTTACATTGATTGATTTAGATGAATGTAAAGAAGACGCTCACTCTCGATCTTTGCATAAATATCAACGACGAACTGATGAAACAATTGTCTGCAGTTTACTATGTAGTTCTGTTCTGTATCTCGAACTATTAGTCTGTATGCATGGAAATCCATCGCTGAAACTTTCTTGTTGGTTGTTTTATCTGTTGTTGGGTTGACCTGTCTCAGATTAAAATGATATCCATATTCACCACGGGGGAACATCACTGGGTACTGTAGACCATCATAGGATCGATGTGTTTCTGAAATGTGGTGCAATGAGTCGCCTGATCGTTGAAGTACGATATCCTGTTGATCAAACCCATCGCCTGATACAACCACCGCGACTTCATCTACCCGAGGAGCATTGAAGCGTCGCTCGTGGTGGCCTGCTGGTCTTCGGTCTGCTCTTATGACTACTTTATATTGATCCGTTGGCATACGTTACAATGCTTTTTTAAACGTTTTAATAAGATCATTGTGCTCATGAAACATCCTTTGTAAGTTTAACACAATCTGACGTCTTGTTCCTTAGATGTAGGCGCACCTCTGGTCAGTTTCTGTTTGTTCGTTTCCAATAAAAAATAGTTGTAGAAATGTTGGTGGTTGATCTGGCAGCGGAAGCAGCGATCCCGCCCTGTGGTAAATCTGCCCTTGCTCCGTGAACGTTGACGGAAATACGGGCTGTTCAACAACTGATGTGGCGCCGAACGATGTCATTTGGAAACGTGAGTTGTATTTTCTTATGTTGCTAAGAAAATGCATTGACTCTGACGTATCTCCTGATGTTTAAGTCAAAAGTTCTTATGGTGGTGGTTCCAGTTGGCAGAGATTCACTTTCCCATTTTTTGCAGCAAATACCAGGAGACTTTGATGTAAACTTTTTGGCTTGACAGTAACTACAAACCATTTCCATCTTCCCCATGGTAACACTTGTAGTCCTTATGTGGATCATAGTGGAATCCTTCCAATACTAAGATAAAATGTTGTGCATTCCGTGATCGTCTGGCTCCCTCCCTCTCTCCCTCCCTCTCTCTCTCTCTCTCTCTCTCTCTCACACATATCCTGTAGTCGGGCCTCACGCTGTTGTACTGTCTCTGAGGCTCTAGATGTAATAGCTCTCTTGGGCATTCTAGCCATTCTCTCCTCGAAAGTTTCTTGTTTACGTTGTTGTTTCTTTTTTTTTTTTAGCCTTTGGTTGCACTCGGTCAATCGCCTTACGTTTCCTTATAGGCTTGTTTCAGAAATGAAAGCTGTGAAAGAGAACAAAAAAGCTATTTAGAAAAAAAAATAAGCAGTGCTCTCACTGAGCAATGGAATCTAGTATAGAATACAATAAAAAAAACCTAACATAAACGTAAAGAAAAACAAAGTTAAAATAAAATTATGAAGTACTTACACCCGTGTAGAAATATAATTTCTCGAACATCATGAGTCCAAGACCGGGGCATAACTATTTCTAAACATTTCCGGAGGGTTCTACAGATTTCTCGCTATCCGCCAAGGCCGATAACCCGAAGCAGGCATTGCGCATAAATAACACGGGAGTTACATCCCTTCCTTCAAGCTTTTTTTAAAAAAGATTTGTCGTTTTCGACTATTTTTACATGTCACCTCCATCCCACTCCACCTAGGGATGTGTTATCCCACAGTACTTTTCTCCAGATTGTAAGTCATATGTGAATCAAGTTTGGTTGAAATTGCTCATCGCGTTCCAGGGTTATACTGGAACATATACACATCCATATATATATATATATATATATTCTATTCGTGGTGTCACGGTGGTGTAGTGGTTAGTGCTATCGTATGCCGATCAGAAAGTCCCAGGTTCGATTTCGCTTTCTGTCGGAATTTTTTCTGACCCACCGGCACCGGCGTTAACCCAATCTCTAAGAAAAAAAAAAAACACACACACACACACAAAAGAAAATGGGTACCTGGGGTTTCCCTAGAAAAACAAATGCACCGAGGACAGGTGCTGGCAACCATACCTCAGACCTGTAGTGGCCTCGAAATGTGAAGGCGCTAACACTTCACATCCCTACGTCTTGCAAATGCTACGGGACATAGATTTATATTTGTTAAAGTTTTTTATGTTAATGTCAACATGTAATACAGTTCAAACACTTAACGTTAAAAATATATGGGAGGTAATTCGGTAAATCACTTTGGGCGTTTAAAACGCCCTTGTCTTGTCTTTACTTTCTTGTATTTCCAGTGTCAAGTATCCAGATGCTACTAGAAGGGTGACGGGACCGGGAGAGGATGGTGAAAACATGATTTTGGCTCATGTGAGTTCAATCTTCGTCTGAGCGTGAGCCAGAGCAGATGTTCTGTAGGAGCTGTCGTTGATATGCGTCGGTAATAGTGACTGTGATTCCGCAGAATTATTTTGCGAGGCTTCGTTGTTGGTGTGTTAGCTCTGAATGACTGTAAAATTACCATATGGCAGGGAAACCTGCCGCCAATCATCATATTTTGTGTGTTTCCATCATCATCTTCATTCTTTCCATTCAGCGAACGTCTTATCGTGTGTTAAGCCAAGGTTTTGTTTAGTTATTGCAACGTGCTTGTCAAAAGTAAAAGTTTGTAAAGTTCATGGGAAGTGTCTGGAATCTGGTACAGTGCATAGCAACACCAGGTAGCAGATGAGACTGATTTTCAGAAGAAATGCATCACACTGTCATTGGAGATGCCACAGTGGGGTATTTGGCATTGCGAGAAACAACAACACAGGTAGTATGTCAGTTGCCTGTGAAGGCACTACTTCAGCTGTTGGCATCAAGCTCCACTACGAGTACTGTTATAAAAAAATGGAGTATTAGAAATTATCAGCCCTCTGTAGTACACACTTGACTGATGAGATGTGTCTGCGTGCTACAAGTAGCGCCACTTTGTGCTTCAAACATCATGTACAAAACGTCATATAAACGTTTGCCATAAGCTGCAGGATAACCACACACGTCTGACCATCACAAATCCGGCAATCATTTATCTGGTTCAGTCAGTTATCCGGCCCTAATTTACATCAGAGACAAGGACAGGTTTCCCCGGGTGGCCGCGCTGACTTGCCACTGCCGTGTGGTGGCGCTAGCTGTTGCATCCGCTGGCTTTGAGCTTCGAAAAGTGAGGGTTCTGGATCCTGGGGTAATCCAGGCCTGTTTTTTTTTTTTTTTTTTGAACGCCATATTTATCACTGCGGCCTCCTAGCGGCGAATCACGGGAGCTCTGCGCCCGAGCTTTATTTAAAACAAAAGTTAAAGAGTTTCCCCGCCCCCCCCCCTCTCTCTCTCTCTCTCTCTCTCTTGGCGTAAGACTAATCATGATCCGTTACGTAGTTTATTTGTTGCGAATTTTTGAAATCTTTGGCCATTTAAGAATAACCCTGTATTTCGACTTAGAAAATTGATTTGTGAGACTTGCGTAACATTATTTTCGTGAACATGTGGTACGAACATAACTCTCTACCACATAATACATACATACATACTTACTTACGGCACGCGTACATGTTGCATACCTGCCATGCATTCTTACACTCGTACCGGCGTTCATTTGTTCTTGCTGTATGTTCAAGGCTTCCCTGCATACCATGGAGAGACATATTACCACAGGTAGTCTTTATATGACAGAATCACATGTATGTGGTGAAATAGGCTCCGATTCTTCCTGTCTCTTGCCAGTGTGTTGGTTTTTTTCCCAGCTGTGTGGATTACACATGTAGCAGAGCTGACCAAGACCCTATGCCACCTTTCTGTGCTACTGTAGAAACAGTACGTTAAAAAGTAAAGAAAAAGTCCATCATGGAATATAGGCACCTAACGGTTTGCTCACATTTTCCTTGACCAGTCGTCACAGGGCTATGTGGTCAACATCATGCTTGGTTGCCTATACATTCCCAACTTCAGAGACTCGTTCCAGGGACTCACATCTGGGTTACTGGGTTGCCTCCTGTGGGACATGAGCCATCCACCTAGCCTTGAAAGTTTAGTTCACTGACCACTTCACTGCTCTATCGTCCAGTGTAATAACAGGCTGTCCAGTTGTTCAGCTCATATCACCCAGTAAAATGTGGTCAGGATTGTAGAAGTCTGCAGGGATCGTTACTTCTCTTGTTTCACTCCAGAATTTTAGTCAAGCCATCATGTGGTAAATGGTATTTCTTTACTAGATTGATGAAAATTATTATTTAATTCTTTTATTTTGTCTGGCCGTCGTTGTACTGAGTGGTGGAAGGATGACTATACCATACGTTCACACCTTACATATAAAATAACAGGAATACGAAAACAATCCTTTTTATAAAATCACAATTCTTGTATTTACAAAACTCTGATCCATAAGGCATCACAAATCACAAATCCGATGCACATGATGTCCATATATTTCTAACGGGCATTACTAAAAAAATCATAAACAAATAAAATTTTCTTGAATAATATGAGTTCAATACTGCTTACAAAGGCGCACAACTAAAATACACACGCCAGCCTCCATCTCTCGGAAACTGACCACCTTCGTCCACGACTGGTCGCTCCCTCGCGAGCTCAACTTATCCCCCTTTATACTTCTCCCTTTTGTCTTATATACCTGGTCATCGCCGGACCGGAAGCCTGGGGATTTTCCATTCACACGTGGCCGTCTCTGGCCAGTGGGATTTCCAATCAAAACCGGGTCACTGCTTGCTTATTTTTTCCCCTCCTTACAATCGTAACTCACTCCCCATCCGGCACCATGTTTGTAATGTACACTCATCATAGCGTCTCTTATAAAGGACACAACTTGACTGTCCCACGGGAGATTAAGAAAGGACAGCATGGAGGACAGGAAGGAAAACGATGACACAGAGTTAGCGTTCATCATAACTGTGGCCGCCTAGAAAGCAGACTTCAGAAGTTAGCGTTCATCATAACTGTGGCCGCCTAGAAAGCAGACTTCAGAAGTTAGCACTCATCATAAATCCGGCAATCATTTATCTGGTTCAGTCAGTTATTCGGCCCTAATTTACATCAGAGACAAGGACAGGTTTCCCGGGTGGCCGCGTTGACTTGCCACTGCCGTGTGGTGGCGCTAGCTGTTGCATCCGCTGGCTTTGAGCTTCGAAAAGTGAGGGTTCTGGATCCTGGGGTAATCCAGGCCTGTTTTTTTTTTTTTTTTTTTTGAACGCCATATTTATCACTGCGGCCTCCTAGCGGCGAATCACGGGAGCTCTGCGCCCGAGCTTTATTTAAAACAAAAGTTAAAGAGTTTCCCCGCCCCCCCCCCTCTCTCTCTCTCTCTCTCTCTCTTGGCGTAAGACTAATCATGATCCGTTACGTAGTTTATTTGTTGCGAATTTTTGAAATCTTTGGCCATTTAAGAATAACCCTGTATTTCGACTTAGAAAATTGATTTGTGAGACTTGCGTAACATTATTTTCGTGAACATGTGGTACGAACATAACTCTCTACCACATAATACATACATACATATTTACTTACGGCACGCGTACATGTTGCATACCTGCCATGCATTCTTACACTCGTACCGGCGTTCATTTGTTCTTGCTGTATGTTCAAGGCTTCCCTGCATACCATGGAGAGACATATTACCACAGGTAGTCTTTATATGACAGAATCACATGTATGTGGTGAAATAGGCTCCGATTCTTCCTGTCTCTTGCCAGTGTGTTGGTTTTTTTCCCAGCTGTGTGGATTACACATGTAGCAGAGCTGACCAAGACCCTATGCCACCTTTCTGTGCTACTGTAGAAACAGTACGTTAAAAAGTAAAGAAAAAGTCCATCATGGAATATAGGCACCTAACGGTTTGCTCACATTTTCCTTGACCAGTCGACACAGGGCTATGCGGTCAACATCATGCTTGGTTGCCTATACATTCCCAACTTCAGAGACTCGTTCCAGGGACTCACATCTGGGTTACTGGGTTGCCTCAGGTGGGACATGAGCCATCCACCTAGCCTTGAAAGTTTAGTTCACTGACCACTTCACTGCTCTATCGTCCAGTGTAATAACAGGCTGTCCAGTTGTTCAGCTCATATCACCGAGTAAAATGTGGTCAGGATTGTAGAAGTCTGCAGGGATCGTTACTTCTCTTGTTTCACTCCAGAATTTTAGTCAAGCCATCGTAACTCACTCCCCATCCGGCACCATGTTTGTAATGTACACTCATCATAGCGTCTCTTATAAAGGACACAACTTGACTGTCCCACGGGAGATTAAGAAAGGACCTCATGGAGGACAGGAAGGAAAACGATGACACAGAGTTAACGTTCATCATAACTGCTGTCGCCTAGAAAGCAGACTTCAGAAGTTAGAGCTCATCATAACTGCGGCCGCCTAGAAAGCAGACTTCAGAATAACGTATTAATGATCTGTGAGGAGCACAGGTTCGTACAGGTTATGAGCCTTAAAAACGACGCTGTTTTTGTAGAGATCATTCGTTTACGCATGTATATGCTTACACGTGCAATCTCTCATAAATACACACTAGTGATTGTATCCACGTTCAGTATATTCATGCAAGATTCTTACACATAGAACCTCAGTTTTTTTTTCTTTGCAATCCAACGTTTTCTACCACTATATATATAAGCTAGACTAATAATACATAACCTCGTAACTTGCATATAACATTTACTAAAGATACGATGATATAGCATTTCTGCAACTTTCCGTTATTGGCAATTCTGCAAAATACTATCCGTTTCTCTCTCTCTCCATCTCTCTCTCTCTCTCTCTCTCTCTCTTCTTGCTTAGAAAAGCAACTTGTTAGATATTGTTAGAAATTATTTTAATGTCTATTAAAAAAACATATGTTAGAAGATCTGTATTTACAATGTATTTTTGTTTATGTATATGTCTGCGTATGTATGTGTGCGTGAGTGCTATTTTATTAGGTTAATTACTTCTTCTCTTTTACTTTGTATGTATTAGTTAAATCTTACACTCTTTTGATATGTTTTTCCTAATTTAATTTGTATATTTGTACTAAATCAAGTGTGTGGGAAGAATGAAAGATGGAGTGATGAAGGGCAGAATGTAAGACGGGCCTGCGTGCCCAATTCTTTACCCTTGAAAAATAAAGATTATTCATTCATTCATTCATTCTCAATTATGTGCCTTCATAGAATAACAAGTAATCTCTCAACCCATGGCTCGCCAGCCATCAAGTTCTAAAAGGACATAGTTCTAAAAGTAACTTGTTAGATCTTGTTAGAAATTATTGTTAAAGAATATATGTTCGAGGAAACGGTAATGGAAATGTATCGTTGTTTATGTATATGCCTGCATGTATGCTTGTTTGTTAGGTTAATTATTTAGTAAGACCAAGAGAAATGATATTGGACAGTCTGACGGGATGGTGTGAGAGGAGATCACTAACTGAGCTGATGGCCTGCATGAAGGATCTGGTACTCTGGAGAAGCATAATAGCCAACGCCAGTCGGCACGGCACCTGATGATGATGATAATTATTTACTGTGTTATACTGTGAATGTAATAGTTTAAATTTGCGCTATTTTGGTATGTTTTTCCTCGTGTAATTTCTATACTTTTATTAATTCGAGTGTGAGGGAAGAATGAAAGATTGAGTGATGAAGGGCAGAATGTAAGACGGGTCTGTATTCCCAATTCTTTATCCCTTTAAAAATAAAGATCAATCATTTTCTCTCTCTCTCTCTCTTTTCTACGACGTTTCCTGGACTTACTTAAGGATCACAAGAGCGGGTAAGAGTGGAGTGGTAAGTGGGAGGAGGGAGAAAGAGAAAGAGAGGAGAGAGAGAGAAAGAGAGGAGAGAGAGAAAGAGAGGAGAGAGAGAAAGAGAGGAGAGAGAGAGAAAAAGAGGAGAGAGAAAAAAGAGAGGAGAGAGAGAAAGAGAGAGAGAAAGAGAGGAGAGAAAGAGAGAGAGAGAGAGAAAGAGAGGAGAGAGAGAAAGAGAGGAGAGAGAGAAAGAGAGGAGAGAGAAAGAGAGGAGAGAGAAAGAGAGGAGAGAGAGAAAGAGAGGAGAGAGAGAGAGAGAGAGAAAGAGAGAGAGAGAGAGAAAGAGAAGAGAGAGAGAAAGAGAGGAGAGAGAGAGAGAGAGAAAAAAAGTACACCATCAACAGAATCAAACAGGCCAGGTAATAATAAAGGTAATTGTTCCTGCTACCCTCGCCATAACCTGGTCCAGGTATCGTAGTGCTCTCACAGAGGCCAGCTTAACGCCAGCACAGCTACTGAGATGTGGTAGCGATGTGAAGATTAATTAAAGGTGAAGTATTTCACAACAATGATCTATTAATTTAATAATCGGTGAAATATACTGTGGCTAAAATAAGTATTATCTAACAAATTAATAATTATTATGTAACAAGAAATTATTTTTATTTGGCAGTGAGTTGTTATTATTACTGTCTTAGGAGGAAACATTCACCTAAGCGTATAAACGTAAGTATTACATTTCAACTATTTTCCAATTAATTTTTACTATCTGACAGCAAACTGTTAACATCTTACATTTAAATGATATTGTTTGACAGGGACTTATCATTATCTCGCAGCAAATTATTATTACTTGACAACAAATTATTCTTTTACACATAAATGAGGGAAGATCACGTTAAAAATGTTTATTATTTTTTTTTTTGTTTTCAAATCCTCACATTCAGTTTGGTTATAATTCATGAATCAGTTTCGGAGACGTTCACGAAGTAATGACTATACAAATAATTGAGAGAATAGAGTGGCTTTGTTATAAAAGATGTTCTGTTAGCAGCTGTGAGTGTACAGAACTGAACATTCTGTTAGACTAAATGTGCTGCTATACTGAGCATGCCCTTAACCTGAACCCGCTGCTAGATCGAACTTTCGTCTAGAATGAGCATGCTGCTAGACTTACCATTCTTGTTGACTAAACATTCTGCTAGACAGGCCATGCTGCTAAGCCGAATATTCTTCTAGACTAAACATTCTGCTGGAACAAACACGCTGCTAAACTTAACATTCTGCTTTAATAAACTTTCTGCTGGGCTAAACATGTTGTTACACTTAACATTCTACTAGACTAAACATTCTGCTAGACTAAACATGTTGTTAGACTGAACATTCTACTAGACTGAACTTTATGCTAGACTGTACATGATGCTAAACTGAACATACCGCTAGCTTGATATTCTCCTAAATTGAACGTTCTGCTAAATTGAACATGCTGTTAGATAAGATTATTTTTCGATACATAATCTTACAGTTTACTGTTAACATCTTACATTTAAATGATATTGTTTGACAGGGACTTATCATTATCTCGCAGCAAATTATTATTACTTGACAACAAATTATTCTTTTACACATAAATGAGGGAAGATCACGTTAAAAATGTTTATTATTTTTTTTTTTTTTCAAATCCTCACATTCAGTTTGGTTATAATTCATGAATCAGTTTCGGAGACGTTCACGAAGTAATGACTATACAAATAATTGAGAGAATAGAGTGGCTTTGTTATAAAAGATGTTCTGTTAGCAGCTGTGAGTGTACAGAACTGAACATTCTGTTAGACTAAATGTGCTGCTATACTGAGCATGCCCTTAACCTGAACCCGCTGCTAGATCGAACTTTCGTCTAGAATGAGCATGCTGCTAGACTTACCATTCTTGTTGACTAAACATGCTGCTAAGCCGAATATTCTTCTAGACTAAACATTCTGCTGGAACAAACACGCTGCTAAACTTAACATTCTGCTTTAATAAACTTTCTGCTGGGCTAAACATGTTGTTACACTTAACATTCTACTAGACTAAACATTCTGCTAGACTAAACATGTTGTTAGACTGAACATTCTACTAGACTGAACTTTATGCTAGACTGTACATGATGCTAAACTGAACATACCGCTAGCTTGATATTCTCCTAAATTGAACGTTCTGCTAAATTGAACATGCTGTTAGATAAGATTATTTTTCGATACATAATCTTACAGTTTAGTGGCTGATAATAACATTCCAGCATTTAATGTAAGTTTAGTGGCTGATAATACTATTTCAGCATGTAACACAATTTTAGTGGCTGAAAATACCAATCCAGCATATAACACATTTTTTTTGTACTGATAACACCATTCCAGCATGTAACACAAGTTTTGTGGCTGATACTACTATTCCATCATGTAACACACGTTTAGTGGCTGATAATGCCATTCCAGCATGTAACACAAGTTTTATGGTCGATAATACAATTTCCAGAGTATAACACAACTTTAGTGGCTGATAATACTATTCCATCAAGTACCACACGTTTAGTGGCTGAGAATACTATTACAGCATGTAACATAGGTTTAGTGGCTGATAATGCTATTTCAGCATGTAACACACTTTTAATGGTTGATAATAATATTCCAGCATATAACACAAACTTTCTTGCCGATAATACCATTCCAGCATATAACGCACTTTTAGTGGCTGATAATATCATTCCAGCATTGAGCACAGGTTTAGTGGCTGATAATACCATTTCCAGCATGTAACACAAGTTTAGTGGCTCATAATACTATTTCCGGCATATAATACATGTTTAGTGTCTGATAATACCATTTCCAGCATGTAACACAAGTTTAGTGTCTGATAATACCATTTCCAGCATGTAACACAAGTTTAGTGTCTGATAATATCATTTCCAGCATGTAGCACAAGTTTAGTGTCTGATAATATCATTTCCAGCATGTAACACAAGTTTAGTTTTTGATAATACCATTTCCAGCATGTAACACAAGTTTAGTGTCTGATAATCATCATCACACTGCGCTCCCACTTTATCGTCTTAAGCACGGATGTCGTTTCTACAGCAGCATGCTATTAACGCAATG
The DNA here is from genome assembly GCA_009760885.1 of Achatina immaculata. NCBI lineage: Eukaryota > Metazoa > Mollusca > Gastropoda > Stylommatophora > Achatinidae > Lissachatina > Lissachatina immaculata. Next base: position 40,173,269 of record CM019695.1, read on the forward strand.
ACCAAAGGTGTGGCCGAGGCTTTGAGTATCGGTTTCTCTTGGAAAAGAGGGGGGGGGGGGTTTCAGGATCCTATGATACTCCAGGTCGGGTTTTTTGTTCTCGCTGTTGTTTTCTGTTAGGGATAAGATTAAAATAAAGAAAAACACCCAGAACAAAAACCGAGCCGGCAAAATGTGGCCACCGCTCAGTCTAGAGATCTTAAAGCATTCACTAAGCAAGGCGTCCTCACACCGACCTAAAGCCTTCAATCGCAAAAGCATCCCCTTGCCCTGTCAGACTCAACATCCTGCTAGATAGGGCATGTTGTTAAACTAAACATTCTGCTAGGACGAACACCCTGGAAAATTGGAAACCAGATATTGTTGTATATAACACCCGATATTGTTGTATATAACAGTTTCTGGCAGATTTTGACATATGAATGCTTTCTTCATCTTGTTGTAACATCGATAACTGGGGGGGGGGGGGGGGGGTCCACTGCGCTATTTCTGGCTTATCTGAAGATGAATCTCTGTTTCTTCATTGATGTGCTGGTGGTGGATTGTGCAAACTGCGTACTGTCTTGTGATTTAATTGTGATGGTAATACACGCGCCAGAAGACATAAATTACAGACAGGATAATGGCTGGAAAATAAAACAAAAATCAGGAGGAAAAGAAGAAGAAGAAGAAGCAGAAGGCCAAGATAAAAAAAAGTAGACTGACCAAGTGGTACGGAAAAAAGAAAAGTATTAAAATTGATCGGAAACATCAAGGATCGCGTAAGATGGAGCTTGGTACAAGTGGAAAGCAAAATTAGACGACCGTAGTGTTTATCTTCTTCTTCTTCTTCTTTCGTCCTGGAACAGCGAGTTGACGTTCTTTGAAGACGATGAGGTGAGGATGTTGAGGGCAGCACCGTGTGTCAAGCGGACAGCCGGTTGTGATGGATATTTTTATTCAGTCCCGGAGTGGAGCTAGAAAAGCAAGGGGTTTACAGTGCTTCTTTAGCAGACTCCACCACCATGGGGGACTATGGTGATCCCTGACCCCATTAGTCAGGCTGGGCCGCTTACTAAGGGCACAAACAGAAAGGTGGGACAGGGTCTTGGTCAGGTACAGTTTGCCAAACCTGACGCTAGCATGTCAGCTATGAGCCAGTGATCACCAAATCGGGCAGCGTACTCGTTCTCAGACGACATAGGTAAGTCTTGATGTTCAAGTGTAAACCACGAATGGTTCATTACTGAGTTCAGCTTAGGCCGTGTAATATATGAGTTCAGCTTAGGCTGTGTAATATGTGAGTTCAGCTTAGGCCGTGTAATATGTGTACATAACGTGTCATTTTCTGTGCTGCATTTTCTGTGTTCGCATTTCTGACAATATAATGGTCCGCGCTAAAAAAAGCGTAAGTCTTCCAAATTGTAATAATGCGCTAAAATTTGCCACATTGATTGGATAATTTGAAAAACAGGAGCAACGGAGATTGCGCATACGAAATTTGAAAGAGCATAGTGCGTATGTTTAAAATTATTCAGAGATGTAAAGTGGCCGTGCTGATAGTTCATTACCCTCTGTTAGCCAAGCAACTGTTTGAAGGTTTCCCTTGTTCTAGTCATTCTCTGTTTCTCTCACGTTTTGAGTGTTTTATCTGCTATTTTTGTTTCCAGGTTAATCACGAATACTATTCTCTACCACGTTACAGTGAGAATCTAAGAGCTGTGTGAAGAAGATTTTTGAGCGAGAAAGGTTCAAAATTTCAAAATCAGACTCCTGCGTCATTGCATTCAGGGCAACCCCTTATATATGTTCATCCGCATGCCGCAGCTTCCATCCAAGAGTATATTTATCTTCTTATTTAGATGCTGCTGCGGTGTTGACCTCAGTGCACGAACTCCTTTGCGCCGTTGACGGTTCTGTAAATTAAAAGATAAATCGGTGGCAATACTGTGCTACAGGAAGGGAACTAAACGGTCACCCTGGCAGAGTCCACATACCAGAGAAGAGGTTTAACTAGCCATCAGATGCCGCCCCAGTCGCATCAGAGTGCCTCGACGTTAACGACTGCACTCCTTGCCGCCATTCAGTCCCCAAGCACGCCGAGAAGACTTTAGACTTAGGTTTCAGAAGCATTCTTCCCGGTATAAATGCAGCCACGGCTACGCCAACCTCCTCAATGTCGGTAATAGGTATCTTGCCATTACTTGCCACATTTAAGTTTGCATGTTTTCATCACGGTAAAGCAACGGAGTGAGAAAAGTGAGAAAAACGGAAAATTAGCTAAAATTATAATGTTACAAAAGTAGTCAAATTTATCTGGACCAAGTCACGAAAATGCTCTGGCATTTAGAAAAAATGGAGGAGGATATGCAATCAAAGATGGCCCCACAGAAGTGATGAAATGGTACATACGAAGAGGCAGATCTAGACAACGTTGGTGAAACAACCTAGAAAAAGATGTACGCGCTCTTGGAATCGACAATTGTCAAGAAAAAGATCAAGAACAGGGAGAAACTGAGGCGTGTCTTGTCTGCAGTAATGAGCCTCATTGGCTCGGAAAGCTGCTGAATCCAGCAGCTGCTCAAAGAAGAAGAACGAAGCCGTGAAAAGATAGAAGCCGGGGAACCTGACAACTGCGGGAAAAATGGAGGGGGCGCTGAAAGAGAACAAACGGGAAAATGTTTAGCCGGGGGTGGCACTACGTGGTCCGCAGGTAAATTCTAAAAGAAAAAGTCCAACTTGCTGGAAATGTCAACAATATTTATTCCATATTGTAGAATTACAATAGCTTGACTTGACACCTTATGACTAAAATGTTTATAAATATATATATATATATATATATATATATATATATATAAAATCTATTTCTCTTCCCTCTATCTCTCTCTCTCTCTCTAAATATCGAAATATAAAGACAGACAGACAGACAGTCAGACAGACAGATAGACAGACAGAGAGACAGACAGACAGACAGACAGATAGATAGATAGATAGATAGATAGATAGATAGATAGATAGATAGATAGATAGATAGATAGATAGGAACGGACAGACAGACCGACAGATAGATAGATAGATAGATAGATAGATAGATAGATAGATAGATAGATAGATAGATAGATAGATAGATAGACAGATAGATAGATAGATAGATAGATACACAAAATAAATGCATACAGAAAGCCACCATGATAATACTACGTAATACTAAACACTGGCTTTCTGAGTTTCTAGCGATCGCCCGAGCTGTGGTTGTACCTAACACTGCCCTTCTATGCCCATCACTACAAGCCGGCTCTCCTGAAGGTGACCTTTAACGTGAGATTTCATTGCCAAATTATTTGCTTAATTGCGTCGGTGGATCCATCATCTCCGTAATTCCATTAGCGAACGTGGCGCCACCTTCTTGTGATTACAGCTCCCGTAGTCTTAACACTGAGGCCTGCTAGCTCCCATCTATTCAATGCTCAAAGCAAAAAATATTCCGACCTTACGTATCTTCCAGTTCTCTTCAGAACTACGCTTCAGATTTTCTTCACCGTTCTCTGCCTTCGCTCGTGTATATATGTGTGTGTGTGTGTGTGTATATGTAGGAAATTCTACTGTATAGAGCGGAATAACAATACAGCTCCTTCAGATCATCAGAGGATGTACCCCCCCCCCACCTTTTCCACCTCATTGAAGTGTTTCGGCTCTATTAAACTCCTAAGGGGAAAACTGGGCCATGACTCCCAGGGGACTTGAGAGTTGCTGCTTTCTTTTAAATAAATAAATATATACTTTCTAAAGCTATACGTGATACCAGCTTGAGTATACTTTTCAGAAATGCTGACATTAGTGTGTACCTTGTGTGAAAGTTTCATGCTTGAATCAGATTCGGGTACTGCGTATTTTTGGGTTGTGTTTTTTTTTTAAATGGAACATTGAAGAGTTTTCTGTGTTCGTAAAATTACATGTACACGTTACTTTACAAATTAACTTGCGTTCGTTATTTTATGAAGCTCCAGTCGCAGGTTAATTTATTAAACGACGTGGGATGATTTATTTATTTTAAAAAAAATAGCTGCTCTGGTTAGTTTATAAAAATAAGTAAACGTATAACGATTGATTTAGAAAGTTCGGAACAGAGACTAGAACGTGCTGGTTAGTTTGTAAATGTATGTTAATTTCTGTATTTTATTGGTCATTTTATAAAACAAAGATTATTTGGTTATTTTATAAAACTAAATACGTTTCTCTTATAAAAACTATTGAAGTCGCCATTTTTTTGTTTTTTGTTAAAAAGCTACGCACATTTAGTTGTTCCGTGAAACCAAACACATTTTATTATTTTATGAAATGAATTACATTTGTTATTTTATAAAATTAGTAACACTTGTTATTTTTTTTTTAAGATTCTCTTTCATCAGCTGTGAGGTGGGATAAGTTTCATGAATTTTTTTAAAAATCTAAAACAGACTGAGATGGATTGGACACTTTGAAGAAGACCGACGAGAATAGACAGACCCCAAAAAAAAATGCTTATAGAGAAGTGATAAACGGAGACAGACCAAGAGGCAGACCAAATCAACGGTCGCGGACAACCTTGAAGAAGACCTAGACCATTGACAGGAGAAGACTAAGAAGAGAGAAGAAGGGAGACAAACCTTGTCTGCAGCAATGAGCCTCAATGGCTGGTAAAGCAAAATGACTGAATCCATTGGAACTGATCTTCCCGTAATATTATGTGCTACTTCCTTTCATTGATTACAATGTTTAAAGCGTGTTTCCTCTCGCTTTGCCATTTAGACAAGTATTCTATAAGTCATCAGAGTCTGGTTTCCTCGACACTAGTTGTGTGTAGTACCCATTTTTTGTGACAGAATCTACCATCTGCAGAGAGCCCGCAGCTAAAAATAGCCACGAGCTGTAGGGACCCCCCACGGCTGGTCACAAATCCCAAACTGAAAGCACAGGCAGGGCCGGTGTAACAATTAAATCCTACTAGGTAACCGCTTAAGCTGCAGATCTCGTAAGGCCGCAGTACTGACCTTCGAAAGACACACTTTCATACAGATTATATAAGCTCGTCGTTAGTCCTACCAAGGGTGCAAAACTATCTGGTACGGCCTCTCAGTTCAGGTCCATACTCTAACAGCAAATGCTTATATTATATACATATATTTTTGTTTGTTTATAAAACCCGTATACTTACTACTTTATAAAAATTACATGTTCTGTCGTTTAATCTTCAAGTTATTTTACGTCTTTCTTTTTTTACAGCCATTCTTTATCTTGTATGTATATTGCATTCCATGCGATGAGCTGGTTCTCTTAAAAAACACATCATTATACTTTCATTCTTTGTATTCTTGCTGTATGTCTTGTCTCCCCCTTCCTGATGTACCTTTTAGTGATGAGAGGAAAATTACGCGTCTTTATGAGGGGGTTGGCGATTTGCTTCGTATAATGGGATGTTTAAGAGTTGTTTTTTTCCCCCCTGTAATTTACTTCCTCAATCTCTTGCGTGGGTGGTCTGTCTTTCTGTTTACTACCCTTTTTAGCATGAATGTTTTCTGTGAGTTATTCATTTCATGTATATAGAATTCGAAGTCTTTTCATAATTTCCTTCATTCATTCACTCATGTATTGGGTACTGCGTAGGTTCCACCCAGTGCTCGGCCCCTTGTATATCTAGCGATATTGGTTACGTTTCTGTTCCTGTACCACGTGGTTGCCTCCTTCAGACATTTTCTCACGTCCTATCACGAGCTTCTTACTCGTCGCTTCTTCAGACATCAACACCAATCTCTCTGACGAGTGCAGCACTCAGTTCATCCCAGGTTCTGAGCATCGCCGTAGAGACTCTCTTGTAAGGTGCTGGGGTCTGGCCAGGTTCTCTGCCAAGCTGGCAACTCTGGAGGATGGGCTGCTCCTTTGCTGCCTGAACAAAAAGAACATTGAAGTGATGGTCATCTCAAAGAAAAGAATACCACCAAAAATGTAGCATTACTATCGATGGCACAAATCTGAAACAAGTGGATAAATTCAAGTACTTAGGAACGATTATAACAACTGATGGGAAATGTCACAACGAAATAAAAAGCAGACGTGCTCAGGCCAAGTCAGCATTCCGGACAGTGAGAAACATCTTGTGCAACAAATCCGTATGAATGGAAACAAGATTCCGAGTACTTAAATGTTACATCGCGCCAATTTTGTTTTATGGGTGTGAAGCATGGTCTATGGATAAGAGAGTACAGTGAGAAATAGAGGCCATGGAGATGTTGTTTATAAGAAGGATGTTGAAGGTACCCCGGACAGCTAAGAAAACAAATGAAGAAGTCTTAAGAGAGGTCGGAGTTAAAAAGCAAATCATAGCAAAGATCAGAGGCAAACAAGCGAGATTTATTTCCTGAGAAGAAGAAAATTGGAACACACTGTGGCAACTGGAAAAATTGAAGGAAGAAGAGACAGAGAAAGACAGAGAGAGAGAGAGAGAGAAAGAGAGAGAATTAGAGAGAGAGATAGAGAAGCTACTGGATGGGCTGTCAGTGTGGCAAGGAAGAAAGTCAGCGGCGGATCTCATAATCAAGTCTAAAGACAGGGAATTGTGGAGAGAAATAATCGCCTACGCCACGCGCGGCACAGCACTTGAAGTGAATTGAATATAGTTCTGTTGGGCCATTTTTCAGCTTCTGGTACAGATGGTGTCTTGGCCAACCTGCAGTGTCCTGGTCTCAGCTGGAAGATTATCACTTGGTCTTTTCTTGAGAGTTTAAAGTTTTCGTCATCTGTCTTTCCTGTAGGGAGTTGTTTGCCCATTGGTCATTAGATATGGCTTTTACAGGTTTTCCCCTCTTGTAAACGAAAAACCGTGGTAACAGCAGCAACATGTTCCAAGGTCCGCTCCTCTCATCAAATACTGAGCGACAACCCATGACATGACTCATAACTCATGACCGTTTCACAACAGCATACAACAAAGTGAAACGCCGGAGATAGTGTTGGCTGGTTCGTTACTGCGTCTATTGTTGTATAGTTATGATGGTGACAACCCGGCATTCAGTCTCACCCTGAATCTGTCAAAGATCTTATCTAGGGATCCTGGTCTCTCCGTGTGTCCGTTATGTCGTCTTTTTTTCTGCTACCTGTCGTCCTTTGTTTCTAATGACTACGTAACTTTTCTTTCTACGTCACCTTTTTTTTTATCTACGTCACTTTTTTCTATCTACGTTACTTTTTTCTATCTACGTCAGTTTTTTTCTATCTACGTAACATTTCTTTCTACGTTACCTTTTTTCTATCTACGTCACTTTTTTCTATCTACATAACTTTTCTATCTACATCACTTTCTGTCTCCGTCACTTTTCTATTTACGTCACTTTATTCTGTCTACATCACTTTTTTCTATCTTCATGCTTTCTATCTACATCATTTTCTATCTACGTCATTTTTTCTATTTATATCACTTTCTATCTACGTCACTTTTCTATCTACGTCACTTTCTTACGCCTGGGTCCCACTATTATGATTCTGGAATTCCCGCACCAACTACACATGCAATGTATTTCTGTATTACTTTTTTGTCCTCTCATTACCAATACTGTCACACCCTCTCATGAAGGAGACTGTTGATGCTCTTCTCGGTAGATATTAAATCTTAACTGGGATAAGTTACTAATTGGGATATGATTTTTAAAAAATCTTTCTCCATTTTTTCACAGGTTAAAACCTGCATTGTTGTACTCCATGAGCTGCCTGTATATGAGAAAACTAGCAATAACACACTTGTTCACTGTGGGCCCCTGCCTAGACTGAATTTTGAGTGGCGGCATTTTGAAGCTCTTCTGACGTGGTTCAGATAAAGAAAGCATTCGTGTGTATGAACAAGTTTGAAATGGATTAACAATCCCGGCATGGATATCCACGTCTCTCAATGACCCTTTGATGTCGTAAAATAAAAATCTAAAAATCCTAGACTTTGAAGTTCCTCGTGAACAAAATGGCAAGAAGAATACAATCGCGATCCGGGAGCTATAACCTCTCATCTGATCTCAGCCTCGCTTCCAGCAGATTATCTACTTCTTCTTCTACACGTTATCCCTTAACAGCGTCTATGTCATCGTTTCCGTCGAGAACTTTACAGTCAGTTTCAGAGTTATCGCCCGTCCACCTCACAACCGGGCCTTTGGCTGGTGTCAAAAGTATACAAGGGTCTTCGAAGTATAGCCTCCATGACACTGGAGTCGCATCAAAGGTTTCAGAAAGTCAGCTGCTGTCAGGACTGACAGTTCGAAACTACCCCCCGAAGATTTACACGCAAACAGTTTCAGCTCCGCTGTCCGCGTCATCAAGATACTCGGCGTCTTTATTACAGCGTCAAGATCCTGATTCCATCACGCAGCATCACCATCATTGGAGGCTACATCTACCGGGAAGACGTCATCGAAGCAGCGACATCATCAGTAAAACCGATGAGAACAATGACAGCAGGGATAAAACATCCCTCCACATCAGACAAAAAGCGTTGAAAACATCTACCGAGTCTGATGACGCAGTTTCGAAACGGATTCGTAGGAGGTTAAGAAACCTTAACGTATCTGACTCTGGTAACGCGAAAGTGGAAAAGTCGAAAAGAGACGAAAGAGTAAATCATAGAAACAGCGCAGAGAGCGGCCGTCAGTCCAGAGAAAGATCTTCTGAACTCTTTCCGAGGAAAGAAGATGATTCTACTGAGAATGAAAGCAAAATCCGCCGCCAAAGACGCTACCAGGTAGTAGAAGAAAAGGAAATCTCCGCTGCCTCAAGGACATATCCCAAACAGACGACAACAACCTGGGAGATATCAGACTCAGTCAGTCGTGAGGACAGCGGGTTCGTTGACTCCGAGGTCACTGTCAAGGTAAAAGATTCCAGTGATGGACAAGAAACCTGGAGGTCCAGTAAAGAGTCAGATATCAGCTCCGGAATGGTCAGCCGAGACAGATCAGGAGAGGCTACCAGTTTGAGTAGGAAAAGAGAGACAATTCCGATCATCACGACTGATGACTATTCAGAAGAACCAGAAGATTCGGTGAGTACTTATCTCACCTACATTTCTATCACACCTGATCTCACTGTACTAATGTTCTCTAGTTCTTACTTACATCTCTGGGGTATTAATCTTTTTATTATTAATCTCATAAAAGATGACAAATGACTGATTAGACAAGCAAAGACGCCATAAAATGGAGAGGTATTTAGGACAACGCATAAAAGCAAAACCTCGGTAAACAAGTACAAACATTAAGACTATGGAAACATTCTTCAACTCTTTCATTTCGTCAGTTTTTCCAACATTTCAGTCTGTTTATATTCAATGTTTCTTTTAGTTTAGTTTCAGTGTTTTTCTTAATTATTTTCAATTCTTTCACCATTTATTTTCAATATTTTTATCTATTCTCATTGATTTTTCAAGTTCATTTCAAATAAGTTGTTTACTTTGGTTTTTTTTAAAGACTATAATGGAAAGTTCTCTAGAGGTAAACACATATTTATAGTTATGCTTTAAGGATTATACACGAAACGTAAGCCAGAGTTAGACATGAAGATATCATACAAACGCTAGAAAAACTTAATAAAGATGGTAAGGACATGAGAATTATTAAGAATATGTTCTGGAAGCACATAGCATCAATAACAGTGGATAATAACATAGGTGAGTGTCAGGATATAAAGCGAGGGTTGTGTATTGTCACGTGATCTGCTTTCATGGCATATTGAAAACATCATGAGCGACATAAAAAATGCGAAAAGAAATTAAAATATGAGGCCATAATATAAAAAAAAACTGAGACATGCAGATGACACAGTTCTAATAGCAGAAAGCTTATGATCAAGAATACTGAATAGAGAAATAAGGGATACCTAGAGCTAAACAGGAATAAGACAGAAACAATGGTAGTATTAAAAAAAGGTAAAGGTAAAGGTAATCTTAGAGGTACATAGGGATATGCTGTTCATGCATTCATTTATTTGCATGTGGAACTTTGCCTCCCTAAAAGCTCTCCTGTAGGCCTGTCTTGTGAGCAAGTTGGCCTGCTGCTGATGCATCCATTTGCAGATCATCAACGATGTCTTGCAGCCATCTTCGCCTTGGTCTTCCTCTCTTTCTTTTTCCCATTATGTACCCTTCCGAAACGGTTTTCTCTAGATTATCATGACGTTTAAAATGTCCAAAATATTTAAGTTTTCCCTCTTTAATCTTCTTTACCAGCCAGCCTTCTTCAGTATTAAGTTCTTGTAATATGGATATATTTGTTATTTTTTGTGTCCATGATATATGAAGAACTCTTCTGTAGCATTTACATTCAAAGGCATATGCTGTTAGTGCCAATATTTTCCTTGACCTGTCAGCACACTAGAGGGTGATATGGTCAGTATCACGCCTGGCCGCCTTTCTTTCCCCAACTCCAGAAGAAGTCGGGTACCCATTTCTACAGCTGGATGACTGGGGTGCCTCAAGCCGGATTCAAACCCACGACCTTCGCCATCAGAGACCAGTGCACTAACCACTTCGCTACTCAGACACCCTGGTAATATAAAAATAAGAATAAATATAACAAATTAAAACACCCTTTCAACAAGAACGCATTGACACAAGTAAATAAATTCATTTACCTTGAAACAACAAAACCAGCCGATGGGAAGTGCACAAAGTAAATAAAAGCACCAACAAATAAAGGCAGCTTTTAATGACATGAAGAAGATACTGAAAATAAAAACAAAGAAAAGTTAGGAAAAGAGTATTACAGTGCTATAATATCGTACTATATATAGCGCTGTAATATAGCATTATAATATAGCACTATAACATATCACTATATATCACAGCACTATAATATAGCCCTGTATAACATAGCACTATAATATAGCACTGTATAATATAGCACCCTATAATATAACACCATATAATACTGTATACAGCACTATAATACAGCACTATATAATATGGCACTATATATATAATATATATTTAAACGCTCAACCATCATCATGAGAGACTACTGCGCTAACCAGTCTGCCACTCGGACACCCAAGATAACAAAAGTCAGTAAAGAAGAAGAAAAAAAGAATTTTCAATAAAATCTAAGAAGAAAAGGGTAGCCAGAATGTTTTGGACATAAAATGACAAATGGGGGACTTGAAAACATCAGGAGATCGGGAGAGATATGACAAGGACAGAAGAGGAAGACCATGAGAGAAAAGCATAAACTTTCTGATATGATGGAGTGATTTTAAAATGTCATGGACTCAGCTAGTGGAAATACCCAGGATCAGAATCTGTGGAGAAGTGTGACTAGCAACGCTGATTGGCACTGCACATGATGATGATGGCGAGATTTTTAGTGTATTCGTGAAGTTTCAACCTTACAATGAAAGCTGAGTTTTTTTTTTCTTTTGTATTACCTCCTTTTTTGAATCTAAACTTTGTTGTTCTGTATTCCCTGAAGAAATTGTTTTTCTGTATTCCCTGAAGAAATTGTTTTTCTGTATTCCCTGAAGAGATTGTTGTTCTGTAGTGCCTGAAGAGATTGTTGTTCTGTATGCCCTGTTTATTCCTGCCAAGACTTAATATACCTTATGCGTTAAAGTAATGTTGTCCCTTCATAAAATATTGTTCTTGTTTGGTGTTCTATCCCTCTGGAACTGTAAGCCTGATGCTATTTGCAGCCCATGCGGTGAAGATGTTGCGTCGAAAGAGTACCGGGTTACAACTGCTTTCAGACCCTGCGTGGAGCTAAAGCAGCAGGAAAGGCGTAACTCTTCTTTAGCAAGCTCCACCACCATGCGAACTGTAGCGAACCCTTAGCCAGGCCGCCATTGTTACAAGCCATCAAGTGGTACACAACAGGCCGAAGAAAAAGAGATCGATCACGTGGAACTCTAAAGAGGACATTGTTAAGAGAGGCCAAATTAGTAGGTATAAAATCCCTTTGATGAGGTTGAAATGCTGGCTGAAAACAGGAGAACTTGGCGAACTATCATGCAAGTCCTATGTGACGTTTAACAGGACGAGAAGGATGTAAGGTGTAAGATGTAAGATGTAAGATTGTTACATGGGCATCAAGGGAGAGATAGGACATTGTCATGGCGGACTACAGTTAACCAAACTCTTGGTCGCCGGCATTGTCTTCTTTCCCTGTATGAAATCTATAACAAAGCTTTACCTAGGAAAGCAACCACCAAACAAAGAGGTTCGATTTACTTCTTCAAATTCAAAGAAAAACAGAGAAAAAAAAATACCTGGAAATATTTTTTTTTCCAATAATGTTCCGTAAAAGGAATCCAAATTCAATGACTCATTATACTCAGAGATATTTAAACGACGGAACTGACGGCTGTCTATGAGAGCTTGAACGTTTCTTTTATCCCGATGTTTGTACCTCATCGCCGAAGTGTCTGCAAAGCGTTGAAAATCGTATTACGTTATCGATCTGGTCGTGTCTTGATCTGGCAAGGGGGGAAATTTACCATAACGATTTTGTGTTGCTTTTTTTGTGTGTGTGTGCGGTTCTCTGGGTTTCCTGAAATGATACTGCGGCGGTGTTTTCGTTTCTGGGAAAGGTTAATGAGGGATTCAAGTTTCATCATCATCATCATCGTCATCGTCATCATCATCATCATCATCATCATCATCATCATCGTCATCATCATCATCGTCATCATCGTCATCGTCATAATCGTCATCGTCATCATCGTCATCATCATCGTCATCATCATCGTCATCATCATCATCATCATCATCATCATCGTCATCATCATCGTAATTATCATCATCATCATCGTCATCATCATTCATGTCATCATCGTCGTCATCTATGACCGTGTCGTGTAACCCAACTTGGTACAGCGTAGACGGCTAAATGAGTTAACATTCACTGTTCAGATGATTATCGGGACCTTTTCCTTTGCCGAGACATCACAATGTAATAATCAAGCAAATCGGATAGCGGCGATACAAGGTGAAGTTTACTGAATGGAACTTGATGATGATGGATACTGGATGGATGATAAATACATTGAGGAATATGTCGAAATACAGGTCTTCAGCTCAGCCATCAAACAGTCAGGCCATATAGTAGATATAAAGCTTCCATTCCAGACAAACAGTCAGGCCATATAGCAGATATAAAGCTTCCATTCCAGACAAACAGTCAGGCCATATAGTAGATATAAAGCTTCCATTCCAAACAAACAGTCAGGCCATATAGCAGATATAAAGCTTCCATTCCAGACAAACAGTCAGGCCATATAGTAGATATAAAGCTTCCATTCCAGACAAACAGTCAGGCCATATAGCAGATAAAGCTTCCATTCCAGACAAACAGTCAGGCCATATAGTAGATATAAAGCTTCCATTCCAGACAAACAGTCAGGCCATATAGTAGATATAAAGCTTCCATTCCAGACAAACAGTCAGGCCATATAGTAGATATAAAGCTTCCATTCCAGACAAACAGTCAGGCCATATAGCAGATATAAAGCTTCCATTCCAGACAAACAGTCAGGCCATATAGCAGATATAAGCTTCCATTCCAGACAAACAGTCAGGCCATATAGCAGATATAAGCTTCCATTCCAGACAAACAGTCAGGCCATATAGCAGATATAAAGCTTCCATTCCAGACAAACAGTCAGGCCATATAGCAGATATAAAGCTTCCATTCCAGACAAACAGTCAGGCCATATAGCAGATATAAAGCTTCCATTCCAGACAAACAGTCAGGCCATATAGCAGATATAAAGCTTCCATTCCAGACAAACAGGGGAACAAGAATTCGGATGCAAAATATCGACAGTTCTCAAACTTCCTATTACGGCCTAAAACTCCGTAATACACCGACTAAAAAAAAACACATCCTCATCGGCCATGCGTCATTTCGTTCTTATTTCTTTAACTTAACATACACCCCCACACACTAGGCTCCAGTCATTTGCATGTCCCTGGCGGAACTTTGCCTCCCTAACAGCTCTCCTGTAGGCCTCTCGGTTGTAAGCAAGATACTCTGCTGCTGATGCATCCATTCGCAGATCATCAACGATGTCTTGCAGCCATCTTCGTCTTGGTCTTCCTCTCTTTCTCTTTCCTATTATGCACCCTTCCAAGATGGTCTTCTCTAAATTATCATGGCGTTTAATATGTCAAAAATATTTAATTTTTCTTTGTTTAATCCTCTTTACTAGTCAGTTTTCTTCAGTATTAAGTTCTTGTAGTATGGATATTTGTTCTTTATTGTGTTCATGACATTTGAAGAACTTTTCAGTAGCATTTACATTCAAATGTATTTATGAGTTTCTCAGCTGTTTTGTTAAGTGTCCAGGTCTCACCGGCATATGTTGCGATGGTAAAGATACATGCCCTTAAAAATATTATTTTTATAGTTCTGTCTGCTCCTCTCCGCAGATTCTTTAGTTGTTTTATTTTCTGAAGAGCGATAGATGTCATCCTTTTAATTTCTCTCATTGTATCTCCATTGTCAGTTAGCAGTGATCCAAGATATTCAAAACTCTCCACTTCTTCCAATTTTTCCTTATTGATATATATTTCAGCTGCCTTATTTGTTTTGTCAGTTGTTATCAATTTATTTTTCTTCGCATTAATATAAAGGTTTTGCTCTTCGCTGTTCTTCCGCCCGCCAGATCACGTGCTGTTTGTTTCTCGGACAAAAGCCAGTCATTCAGAAAATGTAAGCATCACACCATGACCGTCTCCATCAAACACCATCATGGGGTTTACACCCGTAACATATACTGCTATACATCATCACCACCATCATCATTTATCATCTCCGTTCATCGCAATGAAAGGTGGCTGCAATGGATCTCCATTTTGTTATGTCCCTTACCTTCACACTGCGTCTAGTATCTTATATCTTATATCTTATATCCTTCCCGTGCCGTTAAAAGTCACATAGGGCTCGCAAAGTAGTTCGCCAATTTTTCCTGTCTTCAGCGAGTCTTTCAACCTCATCAAAGGATTCTATGCCTGTTAACTTGGCCTCTCTTAATAATGTCCTCTTCAGAGTTTCACGCGGTCTGCCCCTTTTTCTTCGGCCTGTTGTGTTCCATTTGATTGCTTGTTTTGGGATTCTCTGCGTCTAGTATAGTTAGATTCTATTCATCTCTTCAGGTTCCCCAATGTTCTGTAACACTGTCTTCCTTTTGCTCTATTTTCATTCTGTTTTTTTCCTCAAATATGACTTTCACTATAATATCTCTCTCTGAACCTTAAGTGCCCAGGGCACATGGGACTTCCGCAAGGGTTTTCCACAAATGCCTGTCCTTCGCCTTTTTTTCTGCTTTTGCCCAGGTGAGCCCTCTATTGCTCAACATCCATTCTGTTGTTCTTCACAACCTTCATGGGCTCAGTTTCCTGATAAGCATTTCTCCTTCCACCTGCATTTGTTTTTTCCCTTGCTTCCGTTTCTGTAGCAGTCTGATAGTTTTTTTACTAGATATGGTTGTTGGCCCTATGCCGAACCCTCCTTAGTCGCCTTTTACGATCATGCGTGGTAGGGTACAGTGGTCCTTTTCATTATAATATACCGAAAGGAAATTACCTCGGAAATAAACAGCATCTCAGTATCAACAAAAGTGGCCCTACAGTGGAAACCCTTTCACTGCGGTATAGCAGGGAATGAGAGAGTAGACAGTCTATCCAAAAATGGCAGTAAAATGAACCAACACAGCCACCAAATCACTTACAAAAGAGGCCAAGACCATAATAAAAAAACAATACATAAAGAAGCCGGCAGAGAAGCTGAATATAGACACTGCTCCTGATCCTGATCCAGGCCACCAGAAACCCTAGCAGACATCATGTTACGAATAAGACCAGGCCACTGAAGCCTACTGAGCCACCTGCGCCGACTCAAGATCTCTCACATGCCCCTGTGGGGACCGGACCACAAACCCCAAAGCATCTGCTCCAAGAGTGTCCAGGGTTCACTGACCTAGGAAGCCAGACCTGGCCACAGAGGGTGGAGCTGAGGGAAAAGCTCGTGGGGCTGCCGCGAGGACCTGGAGACAACTGTGGACTTCATCCTGGCGACTCAGCTTCCGATTTAGCATAACCCAGCATTAGAAGAAGAAGAAGAAACATTATAGCATTATGCCTCGTGATGTGACCACAATATTTTAGTTGTAGTATTCTTTTATAAAGAAGGCTGGCTATTAAAGAAGATTAAACAGATAGATAAAACTTAAATATTTTGGACACATTAAACGTCATGATAGTCTAGAGAAGACCGTCTTGGAAGGGTACATAACTGGGAAAAAGAAAGAGAGGAAGACCAAGACGAAGATGGCTGCAAGACATCGTTGATGATCTGCAAATGGATGCATCAGCAGCAGGCCATCTTGCTTACAACCGAGAGGCCTACAGAAGAGCTGTTGAGGAGACAAAGTTCCGCAAGGGACATGCAAATGACTAAGTATTCTTCTCTGCATTTCTTTATATTTCTGTTGTCAGTTTTGACTTACTATTTTGCTTTCTTTTCTGTCTACAAAGTGCAGCCCATTCTTCTGTACACCCACATGTAAGAACCTCAGTTTTATTTTCCCATTTCTTATTTAATAATTAGAGCCTTCGGATGTTCCGTTAGATTGACAAAAATCAAAGTATTTAAAACAGTTAAAACACATCAATGCCTGTCTGACACCATTCCGGGTGTCAAGACTTTTGTTTCGTTGAAACAGGTATTGATGGCTTAGCTTTCATACACCTTTTTTGTGGAGGGGGGGGAGATACTGGATAGCTAAGTTGATTAATGCGCTGTTGTCTTGTGGCTAAACAGTTGCTAGTCCTACCAGAGTACAGTGTTCGAGTCTCACGTAATTCTCTTGTCATTTTCTTTTGTCTCATGTCTAAAAGTGTTTTTTTTCCGATTTTCTCAAGGTCTGACCATACAGTACTGTGATTTCTTACTTTACTGTGCTCTCTTACTTTACTGCGCTCTCTTACTTTACTGCACTCTCTTACTTTACTGCACTCTCTTACTTTACTGCGCTCTCTTACTTTACTGCGCTCTTACCTTATTGTGGTCTCTTACTTTACTATGTTCTCTTACTTTACTATGTTCTCTTACTTTACTATGCTCTCTTACTTTACTATGCTCTCTTACTTTACCGTGCTCTCTTACTTTACTGTGCTCTCTTACTTTACTATGCTCTCTTACTTTACTGCGCTCTCTTACTTTACCGTGCTCTCTTACTTTACTATGCCCGCTTACTTTATTCCGCTCTCTTACTTTACCGTGCTCTATTACCTTACCATGCTCTATTACTTTACCGTGCTCTCTTACTTTACTGTGCTTTCTTACTTTACTATGCTCTCTTACTTTACTGTGCTCTCTTACTTTACCGTGCTCTCTTTCTTTACCGTGCTCTCTTACTTTACCGTGCTCTCTTACTTTACTGTGCTCTCTTACTTTACCGTGCTCTCTTACTTTACTTTGCTCTCTTACTTTACTGTGCTCTCTTACTTTACTATGCTCTCTTACTTTACTGTGCTCTTTTATTTTAAGGTGCTGTTTTACTTTACCGTGCTCTCTTACTTTACTGTGCTCTCATACTTTACTGTGCTTTCTTACTTTAAGGTGCTGTCTTACTTTACCGTGCTTTCATACTTTACCGTGCTCTCTTACTTTACCGTGCTCTCTTACTTTACTGCGCTCTCTTACTTTACCGTGCTCTCTTACTTTACTGTGCTCTCTTAATTTACTATGCTCTCTTACTTTACTGTGCTCTCTTACTTTAAGGTGCTGTCTTACTTTACCGTGCTCTCTTACTTTACCGTGCTGTCATACTTTACTGTGCTCTCTTATTTTTCCGTGCTTTCATACTTTACCGCGATCTCTTAGTCCACCGTATGAAAACCTTGGTGTTTCCTCTGAGAGAAATAGAGAATGTCCGTTACTCGAACCGTGGACTCTTATAGGACGAGAAACCGCGCAGCAGCGAGAAGATTACTCACTATGTAATAGCTGCGGATCTGCACAATAAACAGAAATATGCAGTGTACACAGCATTTGGCAACTGTCACCTCCAGGCACTGTGATATGTGTCTAGTGATACCAGAAACTCCTCATAGTTCATACCCAAGATGGAAATTCAGCTTGGAATCTTCCAAAACTAGAATGAATGTGTCAAAGAGGCGATATACGAGGCTCATACCAAAAGTCGTGAGCTAATATTTTTTTTTAATTCGGAATTTGTAGATAGAGAAATTGTAAATGTATCACCTTAATCTACATTCTTTGCACTTCATGTGGAATTCACGTGACGTCACCATCATGTGTCACGTTACCACGCGGAGCAGAAACAAAATGGCGGGTGCTGAAGTTTCGTTTCGTAAAAGTGCTGAAATTCACCAAAGATTTCAGCTTGCTTATGGAGATGTTTGCATGGGTGTTAGCACTGTTAGGAGGTGGGTGAAACTTTTCAAAGATGGAAACACAAGCACCCAAGATATCGAACTCGAACTGCCTCCACTGAACGCAACGTGGAAAGGGTTGACGACATCATTAAAGAAGACAAACGTGTCACAGTATCTGAAATCGCTGTAAATCTTGGAATAGGACACAATGCAGTACAGGAAATGATTGAAACCCTAGACTATAGAAAAGTTTGCGCCCGCTGTGTCCCACAGGAGAGAACGTCCAGAATGCAGTGCGTCTGTGCCGTCGGTCAGCGGGAACGGAATTCTACCTGGAGGGTATTTTCAAAACTGCAGAGCGATGGGAAAAATGTGTGCAGAGAAATGGAGATTATGTTGAAAAATGAATAAAAGATTGCAGTTTAGGGTGATACATTTATATTTTCTCTATCTATAAATTATGATTTTAAAAAATATTTGCTCACCACTTTCGGTATGACCCTAGCAGAACTTTTTCTAAACAATACCCCCCCCCCCCAGTTCTATTCTATACGGGGTACCTGGTAGTCAAAGATTTTGTCCTACACGCACATTTAAGCAAATGGCATAGTGAGCACTGGTCAAATGGTCGTGTGATTGAGTTGCTATTGAACATGTCACGGGAGGGGGTTTTTTTTACGGAACTTTTGGAGAGGGAACAGCTGCGTGAAAGCTCGAGAGAAGACATGTGGAAGTATGTAAAGTTTCAATCCTTTTACCTGTTTGATGAGAAATAATTCAACGTGAAGCGCTCGTATACATGCGAGATCTTGGAGTTGGACTTGTGCTTGGACATGTTCTTTAATATAGAGATCATTCCTGAATCGCTGTCAAAGTCAGCGTGAAGTGTTAGTTTGTGTGTGTGCGCTGCTGTATGCTGAGCTGTCACTACTTACAATATGTGTGATCGCACATACACCCATCCAACATTTGATCGCACTTTACAACAAAGAAGAGGTTAAATGCGTACAACTCTTCTTTCTTGCTTTATGAATTGAAAACTTGTTCAATGTGATCTATAAGATAAAACAAAGCTAAGAATCATACTAATACTTTGCAAACATAGATAAAATACTGTACTGTTCTGGTTCTTATTACTGTACTTTAACATTTCATAATATGCTAGTCCGTTGGCCAAGAACTTTTTTGTCCGATTTTATCACATCCTCCAGGGTTGCTGGCTAGGCAACCCACTCAGGCAAAGGACCAGGGCCAGACCCCAGCCCCTTACAACAGAAGGTTTAAGGTGATTCTGAGAACACCTGAGACCAGTTGTCGCGCTTATGAGAAAGATTGGTGCTGGTGTCTGAGTGAACAAAGAAAAAGAATGAATGAATGAATGATCGATCTTTATTTTTAATAAGTAAAGAATTGGGCATGCAGGCCCGTCTCACATTCTGCCTTTCACCACTCCGTCTTTCATTCTTCTCCCACACTCACTTTAATCTTCTTCTTATATCTTATATCCTTCCCGTGCCGTTAAACGTCACATAGGGCTCGCAAAGTAGTTCGCCAGTTTGTTGGCATCCCTGATGCTCGGTTGGTTTCTCTGCGAGTTCCCGTAACGATATCTTTTTTTCCCATCTGGAGTAGCCTCTAGATAGGTCCCAGGATAAGGTTGTTAGCCTTATGCCCAACTCCCGGTACAGGATATGTGACAGATCAAGCGGAATTCCGCTGATTTCTGCATGCCGGCGAGAGCGTTAAAAAAACGTCCGCCATCTTACACGTCAATTTAATACAAGTATACAAATTACATGAAGAAAAAAAAACATATCAAAGAGCTCAAAATTAAACTATTACATTCACAGTATAAGAGAAGAAATAATTAACCTAACAAAATAGCACACGCACACAAGCAAGCATACAATAATTAGTGTATAGGCATACAACTATACACGAAGCACTGCAGTAAAGCTCTGATACCAAAATGTATAAACTAGGAAAAAAAGTAGGAAAAGCTTTGTTATTTAATGATAAACACACCTGTGACGTTTCGGCGCAAGCCTTTGTCAAACAAAAACAAACAGGACGAAGAATCAGAGAGAGGAGACAAAGTAAGATGAAGTATGAAATTGCTGTTGTTTGACAAGGGCTCGCGACCGAAACGTCACAACTGTGTAATCGTTAAACAATAAAGCTGTTTCTATTTTTTTTCGCAGTTTTATACAAGCAGGCATAATACATACATAAACAAAAAATACGTTTTAAATACAGCTTTTCTAACATATACTCTTTAACATGCATTAAAATAATTTCTAACAAGATTCTAACAAGTTACTTTCAGAACTATGTCCCTGTTAGAACTTGATGGCCGGCGGGCCATGGGTTGAGAGACTACAGAAGAAGAAGAAGTAGTCCGAATTTGGCTCCCTTCCTCTGCTGCTAAGTAAGGAAGGACTACTCTGCCAAGGAGCACCTGGCCCACATCGTGTAGCAGTGATGACATACCGAAACTACCTGCTGGTACACAAGCTGTTCTTTTAACCAGAAAGCCTATTGACATTGCTCAAAGTTCTCCTCCCCGAGTGTGTCTATATATAGCTTTGGGATCTAAATATAGCCAGAACTGTCCATTTATCTCAATCCCATGAAGCTTTGTACATTCAAAGCGGAAGCATAAACGATGATTAAGATGAATAATTTACAAAAAGTTCGTTCGGTATAATTGGAGAATCAAAGAGTATCATATAACATCTCTTCGATGTTTTATTTTAGGCGCTTTTAGCATTTCTTTGTTAAAAAAAAGCCACAATGATTAACTGAGATGCAGGCACATGACCGTACTATGTGGAGCTAAATATTTTGTCCAGACAGCAGCCAGAACAGATCCTGTCTCTCTGCGGGACGTAGGAAACAGACTATAGCTTACTTCGACCTGGCCACTGTTTTCTCCTCGTCAAAATGTTCTCATTCAGAAGTCAGCAGATGATCAGTCAGTCAGTCAGTCAATCAGTCAGCCAGTCAGTCATTTTCACGTATCTTGTGGAACTTTGCCTCCCTAACAACTCGGTGATCAACAATGGTTATTATCCATTAATGCTTTTTTTTTTCTTAGAGCGGCCTGGTTGGCTGAGTGGTTAGGCGCTCGGTTTACTACTCCGGTGGTACAGGGTTCAAGTCCCAGAAGGGGGATTTTTTTTTCTGGTACACACCAAAAAGGCCCCGGGGTTCACCCAGCCTCTAAAAATAGGTACCCTAGAAATCTGGGAAGGTAAAGCGGCCAGGCGTGATACTGACCACATCAGACTTTCATGTGCCGAAGGCCGTGGAAAATACGGGCCTAACACCGTATTCCCCAACATGCCTTAATGGCGTAGAAACGGGAATTTTACCTTTTACCTTTTTTTTTTTTTTTGAGAGGTCTGGTCTACGTAATAGTCTACAAACACAGTGTGAGCATTTGTGTATGTGTGTATGTGTGTGGTGTGTGTAGGAATAGTCTACAAACACAGTGTGAGCATTTGTGTATGTGTGTATGTGTGTGGTGTGTGTAGGAATAGTCTACAAACACAGTGTGAACATTTGTGTATGTGTGTAGGAATAGTCTACAAACACAGTGTGAACATTTGTGTGTGTGTGTATATATATGTGTGGTGTGTGTAGGAATAGTCTACAAACACAGTGTGAGCATTAGTGTATATATGTGTGTGGTGTGTGTAGGACTAGTCTACAAACACAGTGTGAGCATTTGTGTGTGTATGTGTGTGGTGTGTGTAGGAATAGTCTACAAACACAGTGTGAACATTTGTGTGTGTGTATATGTGTGGTGTGTGTAGGAATAGTCTACAAACACAGTGTGAACATTTGTGTGTGTGTGTATATATATGTGTGGTGTGTGTAGGAATAGTCTACAAACACAGTGTGAGCATTAGTGTATGTATATATATGTGGTGTGTGTGTGTAGGAATAGTCTACAAACACAGTGTGAGTGTGTGTATATATGTGTGTATGTGTGGTGTGTGTGTAGGAATAGTCTACAAACACAGCGTGCGTGTATGCGTGTGTGGTGTGATGGATACAAATACCACTAAGGTAACAGAGATGTGCTGTCTTAGAAGGATGTTAAGAGCACCATGAATCAGCTAAGATGACAAGCAGGGACTGTCTAACAAAAGCAAATATAAGAAAAAAGGTCAAGGTAATCCTGCATTGTCTTAGAGGCACATGGGTATACGGCGTTAGTGCCCACATTTTCCTTGACCTGTCAGCACACTAGGGTATGACTGTGGTCAGCATCACGCCTGGTAGCCGTTCCTTCCCCCCCCCCCTCCCTCACCTCCAGAAGTCGGGTACCCGTTTCTACCCGTGGGTAAACTGACGCGCCTTATGTCGGATTCAAACCCTCAGATCTTCGCCATGAGAGACTAGTGCACTAACCACTTCGCCACTCACACATCAAATGTAGAAAGGAACCTAATTAAATCATAAGAAAATGACAATCATCATTCATTGGACGTATAATAAAAAAGGAAGGTTTAAAAACATCATAACAAAAGCAAAGATAAATGGGAAGAGAGGCAGGGGAAGACCAAGGTAAAAAAAAACTCAGGACAGTATAACGTGGTGGCATTATTAAAAAAGTTATCAACTGAGCTAATGGAAAATATGCAGGGCAGAGACCTCTGCATGATCGTCAACGTCCACTGGCACGGCTCCTAATGATGCTGAGAGGATCAGTCTTTTTTGGGTTTAACAGGAATTAAAACAAAGTTACTGTGACCTGCCTGCTCTCGTGGTTTCATCTCTTTCTCATCCTCTTATTCTTCATCTCTTTCTCATCCTCTTCTTCTTCATCTCTTTCTCATCATCTTCTTCTTCATCTCCTTCTCATCATCTTCTTCTTCATCTCTTTCTCATCTTCTTTTTCTTTATCTCTTTCTCATCTTCTTCTTCTTTTTCTCTTTCTCATCCTCTTCTTCTTCATCTCTTTCTCATCTTCTTCTTCTTTTTCTCTTTTTCATCCTCTTCTTCGTTTTCTCTTTCTCATCCTCTTCTCTGAGCATTTGTGTATGTGTGTTTGTGTGTGGTGTGTGTAGGAATAGTCTACAAACACAGTGTGAACATTTGTGTATGTGTGTGGTGTGTGTAGGAATAGTCTACACACACAGTGTGAACATTTGTGTATGCGTGTGTATGTGTGTGGTGTGTGTAGGAATAGTCTACAAACACAGTGTGAACATTTGTGTATGTGTGTGGTGTGTGTAGGAATAGTCTACAAACACAGTGTGAACATTTGTGTATGTGTGTGGTGTGTGTAGGAATAGTCTACAAACACAGTGTGAACATTTGTGTGCGTGTGTATATATATATGTGGTGTATGTAGGAATAGTCCACAAACACAGTATGAGCATTTGTGTATATATGTGTGTGGTGTGTGTAGGACTAGTCTACAAACACAGTGTGAGCATTTGTGTGTGTGTATGTGTGTGGTGTGTGTAGGAATAGTCTACAAACACAGTGTGAACATTTGTGTGTGTGTATATATGTGTGGTGTGTGTAGGAATAGTCTATAAACACAGTGTGAGCATTTATGTGTGTGTGTATATGTGTGGTGTGTGTAGGAATAGTCCACAAACACAGTGTGAGCATTAGTGTATGTATATATGTGTGGTGTGTGTGTAGGAATAGTCTACAAACACAGTGTGAGTGTGTGTATATATGTGTGTGTGTGGTGTGTGTAGGACTAGTCTACAAACACAGCGTGCGTGTATGCGTGTGTGGTGTGATGGATACAAATAACACTAAGGTAACAGAGATGTGCTGTCATAGAAGGATGTTAAGAGCTCCATGAATCAGCTAAGATGACAAGCAGGGACTGTCTAACAAAAGCAAATATAAGAAAAAAGTTAAAGGTAATCCTGCATTGTCTTAGAGGCACATGGGTATACGGCGTTAGTGCCCACATTTTCCTTGACCTGTCAGCACACTAGGGTATGACTGTGGTCAGCATCACGCCTGGCAGCCGTTCCTTCCCCCCCCCCCTCCTCCCTCACCTCCAGAAGTCGGGTACCCGTTTCTACCCGTGGGTAAACTGACGCGCCTTATGTCGGATTCAAACCCTCAAATCTTCGCCATGAGAGACTAGTGCACTAACCACTTCGCCACTCACACATCAAATGTAGAAAGGAACCTAATTAAATCCATAAGAAAATGACAATCATCATTCATTGGACGTATAATAAAAAAGGAAGGTTTAAAAACATCATAACAAAAGCAAAGATAAATGGGAAGAGAGGCAGGGGAAGACCAAGGTAAAAAAAAAAACTCAGGACAGTATAACGTGCTGGCATTATTAAAAAAGTTATCAACTGAGCTAATGGAAAATATGCAGGGCAGAGACCTCTGAAGATGCATGATCGTCAACGTCCACTGGCACGGCTCCTAATGATGCTGAGAGGATCAGTCTTTTTTCGGTTTAACAGGAATTAAAACAAAGTTACTGTGACCTGCCTGCTCTCGTGGTATTCATCTCTTTCTCATCCTCTTATTCTTCATCTCTTTCTCATCCTCTTCTTCTTCATCTCTTTCTCATTATCTTCTTCTTCATCTCTTTCTCATCATCTTCTTCTTCATCTCTTTCTCATCCTCTTTTTCTTTATCTCTTTCTCATCTTCTTCTTCTTTTTCTCTTTCTCATCCGCTTCTTCTTCATCTCTTTCTCATCTTCTTCTTCTTTTTCTCTTTCTCATCCTCTTCTTATTTTTCTCTTTCTCATCCTCTTCTTCTTCATCTTTTTTCTCATCCTCTTTTTCTTAATGTCTTTCTCATCCTCTTTTTCTTCATCTCTTTCTCATCATCTTCTTCTTCATCTCTTTCTCATTTTCTTCTTCGTTTTCTCTTTCTCATCCTCTTCTTCTTCATCTTTTTCTCATCAATCTTCTTCTTTTTCTCTTTCTCGTCATCTTCTTCTTCATCTCTTTCTCATCTT
This sequence comes from Achatina immaculata, assembly GCA_009760885.1. NCBI lineage: Eukaryota > Metazoa > Mollusca > Gastropoda > Stylommatophora > Achatinidae > Lissachatina > Lissachatina immaculata. Next base: position 40,198,620 of record CM019695.1, read on the forward strand.
CTTCTTCTTTTTCTCTTTCTCATCCTCATCTTCTTTTTCTCTTTCTCATCATCTTCTTTTCATCTCTTTCTCATCTTCTTCTTCTTTTTCTCTTTCTCATCCTCTTCTTCTTCATCTCTTTCTCATCTTCTTCTTTTTCTCTTTCTCATCATCTTCTTCTTCATCTTTTTTCTCATCCTCTTTTTCTTAATGTCTTTCTCATCATCTTCTTCTTCATCTCTTTCTCATCTTCTTCTTCTTCATCTCTTTCTCATCTTCTTCTTCTTTTTCCCATTCTCATCATCTTCTTGTTCATCTTTTTTCTCATCCTCTTTTTCATAATGTCTTTCCCATCCTCTTCTTCTTCACCTCTTTCTCATCTTCTTCTTCTTTTTCTCTTTCTCATCCTCTTCTTCTTCATCTCTGTCTCATCATCTTTTTCTTTTTCTCTTTTTCATCCTCTTCTTCTTCATCTCTTTCTCATCTTCTTCTTCTTTTTCTCTTTCTCGTCCTCTTCTTTTTCATCTTTTTTCCCATCCTCTTTTTCTTAATGTCTTTCTCATCATCTTATTCTTCTTTTTCTCTTTCTCATTTTCTTCTTCTTCATCTCTTTCTCATCTTCTTCTTCTTTTTCTCTTTCTCATCATCTTCTTCTTCATCTGTCTCATCTTCTTCTTCTTTTTCTCTTTCTCATCATCTTCTTCTTCATCTCTTTCTCATCTTCTTCTTCTTTTTCTCTTTCTCATCCTCTTCTTCTTCATCTCTGTCTCATCATCTTCTTCTTTTTCTCTTTCTCATCATCTTCTTCTTTTTCTCTTTCTCATCATCTTCTTCTTCATCTCTTTCTCATCTTCTTCTTCTTTTTCTCTTTCTCATCCTCTTCTTCTTTTTCTCTTTCTCATCCTCTTCTTCTTCATCGCTTTCTCATCTTCTTCTTCTTTTTCTCTTTCTCATCCTCTTCTTCTTCATCTTTTTTCTCATCCTCTTTTTCTTAATGTCTTTCTCATCATCTTCTTCTTCACCTCTTTCTCATCTTCTTCTTCTTCTTCATCTCTTTCTCATCTTCTTCTTCTTTTTCCCTTTCTCATCATCTTCTTCTTCATCTTTTTTCTCATTCTCTTTTTCTTAATGTCTTTCCCATCCTCTTCTTCTTTATCTCCTTCTCATCCTCTTCTTCTTCATCTCTTTCTCATCCTCTTCTTCATTTTTCCCATCATCCTCGTCTTACTTTTCCCTCTTCATCTGGTATTTCTTATTCTTCTTCATTTCCTCCTCACTATCCTCCTCCTCCTTCTTCTTCTTCTGTTTCTTCTTCTTACGTGTTCAGTTTTATATGTACATCCATTTAGACAAGGGGATGGATTGCCTCCCTAAATCCGGTTGTCAGTAGGAATTATACTGTCCAAAAAAAAAAAGAAACGCATAGCTTATATACGCTTCATTTTTTATATGTTATGACAAACATTTTTTTTTCGGGTATCTCAGACGAAGCCAAAAATTGTCACCAAGATATCAGGTCCATGATTTAGCGTGAATTTTGCTATTCTCGTGTATAGTCAGAACGCAGTATCTGCCCTTGCTAATCACACATTTTTTACCATAACTCACGTCGCGTTTATGGAAAAGTCGTGATTTTTGTGGTGAGCACAACTCACTTCCCATGCAAATAAAACCCTATAAAAGGATGAGGTTACACAAACAAATTCAGTTAATTTTCAAGCAGACAATTATGGTGCGTCTGTCGTAAAATTTACGAAACATTGCTATTGGTCGCCTGCAAGCAGGCGAAAGTCAAAATCAGGTTGCCAGGCATTTAAACGTGCAGCAGTGTACCATCAGTCGACTTTGGCACCATTTCCAAACCACTAGCTCAGCTGAAGACCGGCACCGCAGTGGACGACCTAGGTGACAACAGCAGCTGATGATCGCTTTATTCTGGTTCATCACCTCAGAAACAGGTTTGCAACAGCTTCCTCGAGTGCCCAGTCATTACTTGCAGGATGTCGTGTGTCTGATCAAACTGTCTGGTTTAGACTGCATGAAGCTGGATTTAGACTGCACGACCACCTCATCTGAGGTCCTGTCTTAACGAGACGCCATCGCCAAAATCGACTTGTTTTGGCCAACCAGCATCGGCCCTGGACAACTGACAATCAATGGAGAGGTGCCTGGTTTCGTGACGAATCTTCCTTTTTGTTGCACCGCCATGATATGCGGAGAAAGGTCTACCGTAGGCCAAATGAACGTTTTGCCCAAAATTGCGTTGATGAAGCTCTACCGCACGGTGGTGGAGGTGTAATGGTATGGGGAATGATCAGTTTCAACGGAAGGAGTCCACTGGTGCAGACTGAAGGAGGCTTGAATGCGCAAGGATACGTCAACGAAAGTCTTCGACCCCATGTCCTTCCATTTTTGGATGCGCAATTGTCTGTATTTCAACAGGACAACGCCAGACCCCATTCTCTTTCTCATCCTCTTCTTCTTTTTTCTTTCTCATCCTCTTCTTCATCTCTTTCTCATCTTCTTCTTCTTTTTCTCTTTCTCATCCTCTTTTTCTTTATCTCTTTCTCATCTTCTTCTTCTTTTTCTCTTTCTCATCCTCTTCTTCTTCATCTTTTTTCTCATCCTCTTTTTCTTAATGTCTTTCTCATCATCTTCTTCTTCACCTCTTTCTCATCTTCTTCTTCTTCTTCATCTCTTTCTCATCTTCTTCTTCTTTTTCCCTTTCTCATCATCTTCTTCTTCATCTTTTTTCTCATTCTCTTTTTCTTAATGTCTTTCCCATCCTCTTCTTCTTTATCTCCTTCTCATCCTCTTCTTCTTCATCTCTTTCTCATCCTCTTCTTCATTTTTCCCATCATCCTCGTCTTACTTTTCCCTCTTCATCTGGTATTTCTTATTCTTCTTCATTTCCTCCTCACTATCCTCCTCCTCCTTCTTCTTCTTCTGTTTCTTCTTCTTACGTGTTCAGTTTTATATGTACATCCATTTAGACAAGGGGATGGATTGCCTCCCTAAATCCGGTTGTCAGTAGGAATTATACTGTCCAAAAAAAAAAGAAACGCATAGCTTATATACGCTTCATTTTTTATATGTTATGACAAACATTTTTTTTTCGGGTATCTCAGACGAAGCCAAAAATTGTCACCAAGATATCAGGTCCATGATTTAGCGTGAATTTTGCTATTCTCGTGTATAGTCAGAACGCAGTATCTGCCCTTGCTAATCACGCATTTTTTACCATAACTCACGTCGCGTTTATGGAAAAGTCGTGATTTTTGTGGTGAGCACAACTCACTTCCCATGCAAATAAAACCCTATAAAAGGATGAGGTTACACAAACAAATTCAGTTAATTTTCAAGCAGACAATTATGGTGTGTCTGTCGTAAAATTTACCAAACATTGCTATTGGTCGCCTGCAAGCAGGCGAAAGTCAAAATCAGGTTGCCAGGCATTTAAACGTGCAGCAGTGTACCATCAGTCGACTTTGGCACCATTTACAAACCACTAGCTCAGCTGAAGACCGGCACCGCAGTGGACGACCCAGGTGACAACAGCAGCTGATGATCGCTTTATTCTGGTTCATCACCTCAGAAACAGGTTTGCAACAGCTTCCTCGAGTGCCCAGTCATTACTTGCAGGATGTCGTGTGTCTGATCAAACTGTCTGGTTTAGACTGCATGAAGCTGGATTTTAGACTGCACGACCACCTCATCTGAGGTCCTGTCTTAACGAGACGCCATCGCCAAAATCGACTTGTTTTGGCCAACCAGCATCGGCCCTGGACAACTGACAATCAATGGAGAGGTGCCTGGTTTCGTGACGAATCTTCCTTTTTGTTGCACCGCCATGATATGCGGAGAAAGGTCTACCGTAGGCCAAATGAACGTTTTGCCCAAAATTGCGTTGATGAAGCTCTACCGCACGGTGGTGGAGGTGTAATGGTATGGGGAATGATCAGTTTCAACGGAAGGAGTCCACTGGTGCAGACTGAAGGAGGCTTGAATGCGCAAGGATACGTTAACGAAAGTCTTCGACCCCATGTCCTTCCATTTTTGGATGCGCAATTGTCTGTATTTCAACAGGACAACGCCAGACCCCATTCTCTGCACGGTTCACCACACAGTTCCTGACTGCCAACAACATTCTCACACTGCCCTGGCCATCTCTGTCTCCAGGCATGAATCCAATCGAGCACCTATGGGATGAGCTGCACAGACGTGTTTGTCGCCGAAACGTTTCTCAAGCCAATCGTCGTGATCTGTGGTAGGCACTCCAGGAAGAGTGGGCAGCCATCCCACAGGCGCACATCAGACATCTGATCACATCTATGCCCAGGAGATGCCAGTCGCTGATCGATGCAAGCGGAGGCCACACACCATACTAACTTGAGAACCCCTGGGACTAACAAATTCTCATCACACAGATGCAAGAAACTGTCAAGTGAGTGTTTAAACCCTTAGGTATTATTGTGTACAATTTGACAATTTTATTTATTCAATTTAAAAAGCTATAGAATATAAAGTTATGGCTAAAACTGGGTCATCAGTAGTTATGCATTTCTTTTTTTTTGGACAGTATATTTATATTTATTCATAGATCGCTGACGATCTGCAAATGGACGCAGCAGCAGCAGGCCATCTTGCTCACAACCGAGAGGCCTACAGGAGTGCTGTTTGGGAGGCAAAGTTCCGCAAGGGACATGCAAATGAATGAATGATATTTATGCGTGACTCAAAATTTTTCATCAATACTCTTTTCATAGTGACCTGATTTGCAGGCCGTTTGTAGAATAGTCTACAAACACAGTGTGAGAATTTGTGTGTGTGTTTATGTGTGTGTGATGAGTGTAGGAATAGTTTATAAACATAGTGTGAGTATTTCTATGTGTGAAGAATTAGTTTACAAACACAGTGAGAGTGTGTGTGTGTGTATGTGTGTGTGGGAATAGCATGCAATCGCATTCCGTGTGTTTCAACAGTTACAAACATAATATGTGTGTGTTTGTGTGTTTTTGAATAGTCTACAAACATTATGTTTGTGCATAACAGTCTACAAACAGTGTGTGTGTTTGAGTAACCTACAGGCACAACTGGTGTATATGAATGATCTACAAACACACCTTCTATCTCTCTGTGTGTGTGTGAATAATCTACAAACACAGTACATGTGCTTGAATACATTCTATGGTCAGAGAAAGTAACGAGGTTTAAATCCCATTTTCTTGCAACTTAAATGAGTTCAGGCATTTTGATAGACCTGCTTTGCCACAGAAGAAGAACGTGACTGGAATCATGGACGAAGGATGATGTTAATTTCATACCCGCTTCACGTTGGGCCATGAAAATGGAGCAGAAATTCATGGCAGAAGAACATCAGAAGTACTTAGTTTAAGTGGATGAAGATGTAGACGATGATTCTCAAACCGCGTTCCAGAAGAGCAAGGGCAGTAACGCGTTCTTTGACTTTTAATAGCTTCCCCTTTCTTGTTTATTGTTGTAATGATGGTTCGATTCTGAAAGAGTCTCGTTTGTTCGTCTAGAATATTTGCTTCAGTGCACACGGTGTTTAACGTTTCGGTGATATCTTTACCCTAACCGCTAAGTTTTTTTTTGTTTTTTTTTCTACTTGGACACTATGTAGAATGCATTGAACACAGCATATGTAGGTAAGCCAAGGGCGATCACTCTTCTGTTTTTTTTGTCTGATTGTCTCACTAATTAAATCAGTTGTCGTTCCTTTTAATGTACTTCTTTACAAGGTTTCATGTTGTTTTCTCTTCCTCTCCCTTTCTCTCCTTATCTTTATCGTGCACTCTGTCTCTCTCTCTCTCTCTCTCTCTCTCGCAACTCTTTTCCCGTTCTCTCTCGCTATTCTCTCTCTCTCTCTCTCTTTTTTCCCACTCTCTTTCTTTCTCTTTAGTGCGGGATCTATTTCTTCCCCTCCCCTGCTCTCTCTCTCGCTCATATCTTGCTCTCGTTCCCTGTTTGTTCTCTCTCTCTCTCTCTCTCTCTTTTCTCGCTTTTACCACTTTTTTCTATTGCTCTTCTTTCTCTTTCTCTCTCCCTCTAGCTCCTTATCCTTACCTCTCACTGTTTGTCTGTCTCTTCTTTCTTCTCTCGGTCTTACTCTCTCTTCTATCTCTTTCTCCCCCTCTCTCGCTTTTCCTCTCTCTCTCTCTCTCTCTCTCCCTAGCTCTTTTTTCTCCAAATCAATCTTCCCCTCCTCGCCTCCCCCCTCCCTATCTTCTCCCTTTCTTCTCTCTTTATCTCTTCAGTTTACTGACCTGTATGTTTCTTTAACATCTATCTGCCCATGACCTGTAAACTAAAACTTCCATCACTCCTTCGTGATTTTAAATTTTTTGTTTAATCTTCTCCAAACGTCCTAGCAACTTCGTCACACGCTTTTCTTTGTCAGCCATATTTGTTAAAACAAAACTAACGACATCTTCACGCCCTTTATATATTATCTCATCTGTCTATTTATCTCTCCCATGTCTAAGACTAGCAAAATGTTAACTCTCTAAAGCCCTTTATCATACTTTTCTTCGCCGGAGAAAATCTCCTCAGTTCTAGAATCCCTTTAATGCATTGGAGTTCTTGAGCCACAGATAAAACATCTTTAGTTATTAAGATACTTCTAATCCAACAAGGGGATAGAAAGAGAGAAAGAGAGAGAGAGAGAGAGAGAGGAGAGAGGTGGGTATCATAACAGAAAGACAAACATTTCTGTGACCCATGATTAAATGTGAAGCCATTTTTGGGTCATGTTGTTTGTTTTCCCTCTGGCATCTCTCTGGCACTTTCTGAACCCGTCCAAGTAAGCACATACATTTTTTTTTGTATGAACTAAAGAGAGGTCAGTACTTGTTGAGTGAACTTCAACTTCGTTCAGCTAATATTGTTCAATTTTCTTCATTTGATTAATTCTTTATCGTTATTTTCTAGTAGTTCACCCCTCCCTCCCGTTTATGTTCCAAATCGTGGAACTTTCAACTGCAGCAAAGATTTAAAAAAAATAAATATATATATAGTAAAAAAGTAAAGGTAACCCTGTCATGCCTTAGAGGCACATAGGGATATGGTGTTAGTGCCAATATTTTCCTTGACCTGTCAGCACACTAGAGGGTGATATGGTCAGTATCACGCCTGGCTGCCTTTTACTTCCCCAACTCCAGAAGAAGTCGGGTACCCATTTCTACAGCTGGGTGACTGGGGCGCTGTCGGCCGGATTCGAACCCCCGACCTTCGCCATGAGAGACCAGTGCACTAACCACTTCGTCACTCAGACACCCATATATATATATATATATATATATATATATATATATATATATATATATATATATATATATATATATATATTAACCGCTTTTCCTTCCCCAACTCCAGAAGAAGTCAGGTACCAGTTTCTACACCTGGATGACTGGGGCGCTACATTTACTGGACTCTCTATAAATTATTTATGTCAGTGAATCCTTTAAACTTTTTAAACTATAACTATTGTTTGCCTGCTGTACTGGAGATGAACGCGATACACAACAGGGCAAATGAGAGATAATTATGCCAGTGGTTGTTTAACTCTAAATCTAACAACCAACATCCACGACACACGACCACTGTCTTCTTTTAGACAGGAAAATGAATGAAGTCTGTTTATAGTGTAAATACGAAGTAAGTTTATTTACAGGTGTTTAAGTATAACTACGGTATACAAATTATAAATTAATGTCTCATTATATTATTAATTTAACTCAAAACCGTGGATGTTGATGGAAATCCGGGCTGTTCAACAACTGATGTGGCGCCGAACGATGTCATTTGGAAACATGAGTTGTATTTTCTGATGTTACCCAGAAAATTGCTTTGACCCTGATGTATCTCCTGATGTGTAAGTCAAAAGTTCTTGTGGTGGTGGTGGTTCCAGTTGGCAGAGTTTCACTTTCCCATTTTTGCAGCAAATACCAGGAGATTCTGATGTAAACTTTTTGGCTTGACAGTAACTACAAACCATTTCCATTTTTCCGATGCTAACACTTGCTGTGCAGCGAGTAGTCTTTATGTGGATCGTAGTGGAATCCTTCAGTTACTAAGCTAACATGTTGCGCAATCCGTGGTCATCTGGCTCGTCTCTCTAATCCTGTAGTCGGGTCTCACGCTGTTGTACAGTCTCTGAGGCTCTAGATGTAGTAGATCTCTCCTTCATATCCTGTAGTCGGGCCTCACGCTTTTGTACAGTCCAGTCTCTGAGGCCCTAGATGTAGTAGTTCTCTTCATATCCTTTAGTCGGGCCTCACTGTTGTACAGTCTCTGAGGCTCTAGATGTAGTAGTTCTCTTCATATCCTGTAGTCGGGCCTCACGCTGTTGTACAGTCTCTTAGGCCCTAGATGTAGTAGCTCTCTCCTTCATATCTTGGAGTCGGGTCTCACTCTGTAGTACAGTATCTGAGGCTCTAGATGTAGTAGCTCTCTCCTTAATATCCTGTAGTTGGGTCTCACTCTGTTGACTTCGACGCTCTAGACTTAGTAGCCATCTCCTTCATATCTTGTAGCCGGGCCTCACGTTTTTGTACAGTCTCTGAGGCTCTAGATGTAGTAGTTCTCTTCATATCCTGTAGTCGGGTCTCACGCTGTTGTACAGTCTCTGAGGCTCTAGATGTAGTGGCTCTCTCATTCATATCCTGTAATCGGGTCTCATGCTGCTGTACTGTCTCTGAGGCCCTAGATGTAGTAGTTCTCTTCATATCCTGTAGTCGGGTCTCACGCTGCTGTACTGTCTCTGAGGCTCTAGATGTAGAAGTTCTCTCCCGCAACGTCGCAAGTCTTCTATTCATCTCCTTGAGAGTTTCTTGTTTACGCTGTTTCATTTTTAGCCTTTGATTGCACGCGGCCATCGCCTTACATTTGCGTGCAGGCATCTGTGAAACAAAAACAAAAAAGCTATGAAATCTAATATAGAAAGCTAATCTAAAGATAATGAGAAAACAAAAATAACACTTAAAATTATGAAGTATAGAATATAAGAAAAAGCATAATAAACATAAGGAAAAAAACAAATTAAAATTTCAAATTATGAAGCACTTACATCAGTGTAGAAATATAAAACTCTTCACAGAGATAAAGAAAAGTATTAATGAATGAACCTAATATAGAATACAATACAAATTACAATAAAAAGCTAATCTTTTATAAACATAAGGAAATAGCAAATTTAAAATAATGACGTATTTACATCAGTGTAGAAAGCTCTTCATAGAAGTAGAAAGGTAGTAATCTTCTTCTTCTTCTTCGTTCACATTGTCTGTCTATATCTGCAGTCCTGTCTCTTGGATAAATTTCACTGTTTTTTGTAACTCATGTATGGAACCGAAGAGCTTATCTTCTTTAGTGGTTTCACTGGGCCAGTAATTATTTCTCAGTGTCTCATAGTTGGTGCAGTTCTGGAGGATATGTTCCACAGTTTGGGGCACCTGGGCACATGTACATAGATTAGTAGTACCAACCTTAAACTTTATATACATATGACTTCGGAGTCGGCTGTGTCCTGTTCGGAGACGGAAGATGGTGACTTGTTCCTTTCTGTTTAGCATGTGATAGTCATCATGTGGTGGTGTTTGTGGCTTCCTGTAGGTTTTTATCATGCTTTTCTTCTGATTATAGGTGATTGGTATATCTGGTTGCTCCATTTCAGTGCCCTCTTTGGCCAGATTGTCAGCTTTCTCATTGCCTGGTATCCCACAGTGGGAGGGAATCCATTGCAAAGTGACTCCATGTTGTAAGCCAATTTTTGACAAGGCATCTTTAAGGTCTGGTAGTTTGTTGCACTGAAGAGCTTCCAGTACTGATCTTGCATCTGTGGGAATTACTACAGGACATGTATCAATTCTGGAGTCTGATAGTTTTTCAACTGCAGCAATAATTGCCCTAAATTCTGTATTAAAGTTGTTGCAGTATTTACCAGTGGGTATGGAAATCTTGTCAATGGTGTTGTTTGGATATTCAGTATATGCTCCTGTCCCTCCATTCTTTATGGCATTATGTGCAGATCCATCTGTTTACACACGTATCCAGGTATCACATGGATATTTGTCATCTAGAACACTAAGTGTGGCTGTTGATCTTACAAGACTGCTCTGCATCTCACCATTCTGCACACCTTTCACATCAGTCTGAATAGTTATGTGTGTATAATCTGCTTCTTTCCATGGTGTATGCTCTGGTACAGATGATAATGGAGTGACTACAGTTGGAAGGTCAGGTATCAGCTTACGCATACGCTTGGCCTGATGAATGAAGCTGCTTCTTTTAAGCCGTCCTAATGCCAAGTTATTGAATCTCTCCTTCAGGGGATGGCTTACAGAGCTAAGGAATTTTTCTCCCATGGTCATGACCTTTGTGTCTCTACGTTCCTTTAGCGCTTGAACACCAACTATTTTCTGCATTTCTACCATTGGTGTGGACCTCATGGCACCTGTGATAATCCGTAGTGACTGATTTTGAACCTTGTCTAGATCATGCAGCGTAGTGTTTGATGCTGTGCACCAAGATGTTGAGCCATATTCTAAATGTGGTAGAATACTTTGCTGATACACATTCTTGAGGATTCTTTCACTAGCTCCCCATGTGGTTCCACTCAATTTTCTTAATATGGCTAGTTTTCTTCTAGGTAGTAATGAATTTGATTCAAAATGAACACTGTCACTGTCGGACACACTTATAAAATCAAGTAAGAGAGCGAAATGACACTGTCACATTTCATGAAAAGACGATAAACTGGAAGACTTGATGAATTCGCTTACCTTATATATGACCATCTAAGATTGGGGTGAGTGCTGAAAGTTTCTCAAACATCATGAGTCAAAGACCGCATTCATATCCACAACCTTCTAGAAGATTCTAGAATGCGCTCTCTGGTATGAAATAAACACTCTGACCATTTTCTAAATGGACGCTGAGGTGAACAACAATATGGTGTCTTTCGTGAATCAGAAATCTGCTCCGTGGATCATGTTTCTCGTTATCAATGCCAACGGTTCGACAACTCAGCAGATATAACGTCATCGATTTGTGTTGGCTGACCTGTGTCCGTCACGGCCGACAATCCAAACAAGGCATAAATACGAGGGTTGATTGATAGGTTTGCGGCCTGATGAACAACGGATTATTTGTGGACAACTTTTGGGGGTTATACATAGTCCCCTTGCAAGTTTATGCACTTAGTCCAGCGATCCTGTAACATACGGATTCCTTCATTGTAAAAGTTAGCATCTTGTGCCAGTAGAAAGTGGTATACAGCATGAATGACGTCATCATCTGAAGCAAATGTGCGACCACTGAGCTCCTTTTTGAGTTTGATAAACAGGTAATAGTCAAGGGGCAAAATCTGGGGAATAAGGAGGATGTTCAAGAAGGTGGAAGCCGCATTCATGAATGGCAGCATTTGCCACCGCCGACTTGTAAACTGAAGCATTGTCTTGATGAAAGGTGACTCCTCTTGTCAATTTCCCTCCACGCTTTTCTTTCAATTGCTTTACAATATTAGCATAATAGGCCCAAGTGACTGTTCTGCCCATTTAAAGATAGTCTACTAATAACACACCTTCTGAATCCCAAAAGATGGAAGCCATAACTTTGCCTGCAGACAGAACTACCTTTGCTTTCTTTGGAGGTGGGGATCCATGATGTTTCCACTGCTTTGACTGTTCTTTGGTTTCTGGTAGAAAATGATGAACCTAAGTCTCATCCATAATCACAAATTCCTGAAGAAACTTTCCATGATCTGCAGAAAAATGGCCAAGATTGTCTCTTGACATGTTGAGACACTGTCGTTTGTGATCAGCTCCAAGAAGTTTCGTTACCCATCGAGCAGAGACCTTTGTCATTTGAAGATCACTGTGAATAATTGCACCGTTCTTGGTCTTCCTGGACGGGGATCATCTTCCAGACTATCCCTTTCATGTTTGAATTGAGCTGCCCATTTCTTCACTGTGCTGTAGGAAGGGGCACTCTCCTCTAGAGTCTCCACCACATCCTCATGGATCTCCTTCGATGATAATCCCTTGATGCAGAGGTAGCGAATGATTGCTCGATGAGAAATTTTTATCCATTTTCTCAAATTTCTGCCACCCCTTACCAATTCAGTGGCCTGTAAAAAAAAATTGACTGCAGTTAATTTCTTGAAACTTGGTGTTTAACCTTACATTAAGCTGATCTACAAATGCACTTAATATCAACTGTGCGTTTCAAGTATTTGTATCTTAGGCCGCGATTTTATCACTCATCCCTCGTATCACGGGAGTTGCTTCCCGTCGTTCAATGGGGTATGGATCGGTTGCGATCCTACACCCACCAACCAGGCCCCCCTCCTAATGGTCCTATAGATGATCTAACCACCACCATACCTTGCCCAGATTGTGTTGAAATTGCTGCAGGCGTTCCAGCGTGATGCTGGAATATATATATATATATATATATATATATATATATATATATATATATATTATATATATATAAACAAAAATTAATAACAGAATAGACCAAGCGAAGACTGCATTTAAGAGAATGAGAAACATATTATGCAACACATCCTTATCAATGAATGTTAGAAAACGAGTCCTAAAATGCTATATTGAACCTATCTTGTTATATGGAAGTGAATCATGGACAATAGGCAAGTCTGCACAAAAATCATTGGAAGCAGCAGAAATGTGGTTTATTAGAAGAATGTTGCGAATTCCCTGAACAGCAAAAATAACTAACGGAGAATGTTTGAGAAGAACTGAAGAGACAAAAAAACCTTGTCAAAAATAAGAGAGAGACAATGTACATTCATGGGACATGCAATGAGAAGAGGGGACATTGAAAATATTACAACAGGAAAAATAGAGGGAAGAAGAGCCAGAGGAACACCAAGAGAAATGATACTGGAAAGTCTGACGGGATGGTGTGAGAGGAGATCGCCAACTGAGATAATGGCCTGTATGAAGGATCGTGTACTCTGGAGAAGCATAATACCCAACTCCATTCGGCACGGAGCCTGATGATGATGATGATGATGATGTTGATATACATATATGCTAAACGTTTTCCATAAATTGCCTTGTTGTCTGATATCATTTTCTGTATATGCTTATGGTGTCTCATAAATCATCAAGATATGTCGCTGTTGGCGAGATCTTCAGCTGCCGTGCGTGGAGCGGTGCTCTTCCCGGCCAATGAAGAAATTTGCAAATGAGGTTGCCGCGCAGCATCACTGCGGAAAAGGTGGTTGAAAGGATAAATCGAAGCAAACAGTCAAATCATGGCACCTCTGGTCTGGAGGTCGGCCACGTCCTGAGTGCAGTCATATCGGGTGAAATGCATGAACCGGCTTGTCCCAGAGGTTAAGTCACTGCTGACTTGACTCTTCAAATGCCGCGCGTGGAGTGAAGCTCCTCCCAGTTAAGGAAGTAAATGCGGAAATAAAGGTTGCTGTGCGGCGCCGATGGGAAAAGGTGGTGGAAAGTGAAGTTTAACCTGGTATGTCCAGTAGTATCGCTATGAGAGCTATACCACGGCGCCTCTGCTCTAGAGGCCGCCTACGTCCGAAATACACCTACACTGGTGAAATATGCCTAAACCGGCACACACCAGGGGTGAATCTTGAAGGCTATGAATGTCACAGTACCTCTGCCCCAGAGGTCGGTCCCGTCCCAAACACGCCCATACTGGGAAATGCCTAAACCGGCTCAACCCAGGGGTAGAAGTCACTAGTGGCGAGGATTCGTCCTCCTGGACAAAAGCTCCATCCTGGTCACAACTAGGAAGGATAGCGGCCACGACAGCAAAATGCTGAAGTCGGAGACACTGGACCAGGGAAGTCTAGATAGGCAACCACCTCTCACCCGGCGGGGATGTCTGCGTATCCTGATCACGCTGAGGTTTTCCGGTGAGAAAGTCCAACCCTGGACTGGATGGGCAACCACCTCTCACCCGGCGGTGATACACGGGTATCTCAAAACACGTCGAGGTTTTCCGGTGAGAAAGTCCAACTCTGGCCTGGGTGGGCTAACGCCTCTCACCCAGCGGGGATGCACTGATATTCCAAACACGTCGAGGTTTTCCGGTGAGAAAGTCCAACCCTAGACCAAACTGGTGCAATGAAAACCACGGTGTCACGCAATCCCGCTTCCGAGACCCACCAAGAATACAGGCTAAAGCACTGTGATACTCTGAACCCCTTGTGGTCCTTTCGTGGAACTCGTGTGGTCTATTTTGGCCCACACAGGGGACCACGGGACCTAACGAGGACCACATGCGTGAATTCAGTAGGTTCACAGTGCGGTTTTTGGTGGTAGAAGTGAACGAAGAAGAAGAAGAAGATCAAGATATGTGATACCCTTTCTCGGCATACCTCTATAGCATCTCAGAAATCATCAAAGTAGTTGATACTGTTTTTCTACACACCTCCATGGCATCTCATAAATCATTAAAGTATTTGATACAACTTTTTTACATATCTCCACTATGTTTCATAATTCATCAAAGTATTTGATACCATTTCACTATATACTTCCACCACATCTCCTATGAATCTGATGTTTTTTATGTCCGTCACAATGCTTTTGCGTTATACACAGACAGATTAAACGTGATAGATTTATTATGTCGGTCAGTCATTTGCATGTCCCTTGCGGAACTTTGCCTCCCTAACAGCTCTCCTTTATGCTTCTCGGTTGTAAGCAAGATGCCCTGCTGCTGATGCGTCAATTCGCAGATCATCAACGATGTCTTGCAGCTATCTTCGTTTTGGTCTTCCTCTCTTTCTGTTTCCCATTATGTACCCTTCCAAGACGGTCTTCTCTAGATTATCATAACGTTTAATATGTCCGAAATATTTAATTTTCTCTGTTTAATCTTCCTTACTAGCCAACCTTTTTTTCAATATAAGTTCTTGTAGTATGGATATATTTGTTCTTTTTTGTGCTAATGATATCTGAAGAACTCATCTGCGGCATTTACATTCAAAGGCATTTATGTGTTTCTCAGCTATCTTGTTAAGTGTCCAGGTCTCACAGGCATATGTTGCGATGGGAAAGATGCATGCTCTTAAAATTCTAATTTTTATGGTTCTGTTTGTTCCTCTCCACAGCCTTTTTTAGTTGTTTTATTGTTTTTAAAGAGCGATAGATGTCCTTTCTTTAATTTCCTCATTGTATTTCCATTATTAGCTAGTAGTGATCCAAGAAATTCGAAACTCTCCACTTCTTCCAATTTTTACTAACTGATATATATTTCAACTGTCTTATTTGTTTTGTCATGTGTCATCAATTTAGTTTTCTTCACATTAAGATAAAGGCTTCGCTCTTCGCTGTTCTTACGGACTGACATAATTAGTTTTTGCGTTCCTTTTTGTTTTGTGGACAGTAATACTGTGTCATCAGTATATCTAATCTCTGATATTTTATAACCTCCAATTGTTATGGCATCGTAATATTCTTTGTCTACATCTTCTCTAAGAATCCTCATTATATTTTCAGTATACAAAATAAATAAGTAAAGCGACAATTTGCACCCCTGATGAACGCCTTGATTTATGTCAAACCAAGTTGTTTCACCATTTATTCTTACTGCTGCCTGTTGGCCTAGATACAGCATTGATATTAATTGTGTCAGATGTGTTGGAAATCCCATTTTCCCCCTATTTCCAACGTTTCTTGTGTTGTACACAATCAAAGTGCCTTTGAATAGTCTATAAAAGATAAATATAGATTCACATTAATTTCTCTGAATTTCTCTATTATTAATCTTATGTTGAAAATATGATCTATCTAAAACCAGCTTTTACCGTATTAATTTCTCCCTCTATTTTCTTACAAAGTCTACCCATTATGATTTTTAATAGAATTTTACGAGCGTGACTAATCAGGGCAACAGTTCTGTAGTAGATTTATCATTTATTATGACTTTTTAATATTATTATGGATTCTGTCCCTTGAAAGAACCTCACTCTCTTCTTGCATTCTAACTTTCCGGAAGTAGACCTCCCGGAATTAAACACTTCCGGTCCAGAATCAAATCACGTGGGACCTAATTCGTTACGTGATCCCAAGAGAGCTTTCTCTGTGTGCACTTTGAGAAGAAAGATATTTTATTTATTATTACTGCTGTATGTGTTCATAAGGAGAGGAGATAGCGAATCATCATCATCATCATCATTCGATTGATGTATACGTTGATAGACATTCCTCGTCACTGAACACAGACGATATGAAAGGGTATGTGGCTAGTCTCGTCATGAAATGCTATCATTCTAATGTAGCTACTAAAAGACTATTTCTTTGACTTCTCTGTGAATGGTCATACGCTAATCTTGCCATAATAAGACTATTTCTCTGATCTCACTATGAAAGGTCGTACTCTATTCTCGCTATTAAAAGCTATTCTCTGATTTCTCTGTGAAAGGTACGCTAACCTGGCTATTAAAGGCTATTTCTCTGATTTCTCTGTGAAAGATCATACGCTAACCTCATCATTATAAGACTAGCTCTCTGATCTCCCTATCAAATACCGCTATAAAAAAATGCAACTATTCTGATCTCGCTATCATAGAGATCATACTCTATTATCGCTGATTTCGCTATGAAGGGTCATACTCTATTCTCGCCGTGAAAGAGTATTTCCCTTGATTTCTCTGTGAAAGGTCACACGCTAATCTCTCCATTATAAGGCTATTACTCTTGATCTGGCTAGGAAATGCTACGAAAGATGATATCTCTGGTAGCGCCATAACGGGTTATTTCTCTGATTTCGCTATGAATGTCATTTCTCTGATCTCGATATGAAAAAGTCTAACTGATCTCGGTATGAAATGTTACAAAAGGGCACTTAGAATATCATCTTATCTTATATCTTATATCCTTCCCGTGCCGTTAAACGTCACATAGGGTTCGCAAAGTAGTTCGTCAAATTTTCCTGTCTTCGGCGAGTCTTTCAACCCCATCAAAGAATTTTATGCCTGTTAATTTAGCCTCTCTTAACAATGTCCTCTTCAGAGTTTCACGCGGTCTGCCTCTTTTTCTTCGGCCTGTTGTGTTCCACTTGATAGCTTGTTTTGGGATTCTCTGATCATTTCTTCTCATCAAGTGACCAACATATGTCCATCTCCTTTTCCTGATCACCCATGAGACTGGTTGTTGTTCAGTCATCTCTCTTATCCCTGCATTGTTCTTAGAATATCATGGATAGAACGAAATCTGATGTCACTGTGAAAGATTATATCCTTGACAGTGCTATGGAATGCTATTTCTTTGATTTCTCTGTTGAAGACAATTTCACCGATCTCGCTATGAAATATAGTTATTCTGATCCCCTATTTTTCTGATCTCGCTATGAAATATAGTTATTCTGATCTCACTATTTTTCTGATCTCGCTATGAAATATTGTTATTCTGATCCCACTATTTTTCTGATCTCGCTACGAAATATAGTTATTCTGATCCCACTATTTTTCTGAACTCGCTATGAAATATTGTTATTCTGATCCCACTATTTTTCTGATATCACTATGAAATATAGTTATTCTGATCTCACTATTTTTCTGATCTCGCTATGAAATATAGTTATTCTGATCCCACTATTTTTCTGATCTCGCTATGAAATATTGTTATTCTGATCCCAATATTTTTCTGATCTCGCTATGAAATATTGTTATTCTGATCCCACTATTTTTCGCTATGAAACATCGATGATGTTTTCTTTGAACTCTGATTGATCTATAGAATTAGCGATCGTAAGTGCTTCTTAAGACTCAAACAATAAACATAGAAATAAATCTACAAAGAAAGATGTAATCATTCTATGAAGCTACAACATGATTTTATGATATGATACAATAAACTATAATATGTACTATAATAAGTTTTAAAATATGTTATACAATAAATCAAAAGATCTATCTATCTATCTATCTATCTATCTATCTATCTATCTATCTATCTATCTATCTATCTATCTATCTATCTATCTATCTATCTATCTGTCTGTCTGTCTGTCTGTCTGTCAATCACTACAGCCAGCTACACAGTAAGCCATCATATCAACCCCAATCACTACAGCCAGCTACACAGTAAGCCACCATATGAAGGCCCAAAGTTTGGCAGAAATTTGACAGTGGTTTCTGACCTCCATCTAACGTTAACAATCAGAAAGAAATGGAAGCTTACCCCCAGATTATTTCTGTTACGACTAAATTAACATCTGCAAAATATATCTTTAAAACTTCCATCATGTCAACAATGGCGTTAAATTAGCTATCATTTCCTCAGATTTAAACCGTAGAGCATTTTTAAAAAAATGATGAAAAAAAGGTAAAATTATCATCCATCTGTAAAGTTAGTTTTACATTATGTATGAAAACTGTTTTCAGGAGAAAAAAAATTCTTCTTTGTCATCATCATCATCATCATCTTCTTCTTCTTCTTCTTATTCTTCTTTTCTCTTTCTCTCTTTTTTTCTCCCTCTGATCTCTCTATGAAAGAATCTCAAATCTCGCTATAACATAATCTCTCTCTCTCTCTCTCTCACTGATCACGCTATAAAAGAATCTCGCTGTGAAAGAATTTGTCTCTCCACCCTCTCTCTCTCTCTCTGTCTCTCTGATCTCACCATGAAAGAATCTATTCTCTTTCTCTCTGACCTCGCTACAAAATAATATCTCTCTCTCTCTCTCTCTCTCTCTCTCTCTCTCTGATCACGCTATGAAAGAATCTCATTCTGATCTCCCTGTGAAAGAATCTCTCTGTCTTTCCCCCCTCTCTCTCTGATCTCACCATGAAAGAATCTCCTCTCTTTCTCTCTGACCTCGCTACAAAAGAATCTCTCTCTATCTGATATCGCAGCTAAACACTCTGTCACACACACACTCTCTCTCTCTCACACTCTCTGATCTCGCTATGAACTTTGTCACGAAAGTATATATATCTGTACTGTTTATGAAAGTTAATCTCTCTTGTTAATGGAAAATAAAGCAAACGCTTTGTTATTTCAATTTTAAATACTCTCGTTATATAAACACAACGTAT
The DNA here is from genome assembly GCA_009760885.1 of Achatina immaculata. Classification (NCBI taxonomy): domain Eukaryota; kingdom Metazoa; phylum Mollusca; class Gastropoda; order Stylommatophora; family Achatinidae; genus Lissachatina; species Lissachatina immaculata. The sequence continues at coordinate 40,217,663 of CM019695.1, forward strand.
TTATACAACGTGACATAGTGTGTCTGGAACAGGCCTTGTGAAGGTTCTGTGATAAAGGCTAGAAAGTCAGACGGGTCTCCGTGGCTAGTTCTTCACATTTTTAAAGTGAAGTTCTTTCGCTCTTCCTTCATTCGGTTCAATTAAAAATTATATGTGCATTTATGCAACATCTGTGTAAGCCACCACTTGTCAGACCAGTGGACGATGTTGAAAATTACTTCCCCTTAACTCTGTCAACCATGAAATCCCCCACAAAATGTTATTATATACCCCAACCCCAACCACCCCCCTCCCCCCAACCTTCCCCCAAAAGCATTTCCCCAGAAGGCTATTATTTTGCACGCTTCAAAGCCAGGGGGAGGGGGAACATAACCTCACATTTTACTTTATATGTAAGAAATTTCTACTCTGCGGAATTTATCTGTCTTTGATTTCAATTATTATCTGCGCTTCGTCTACTCCACCCCGGAAAGTAATAGCGACGATCTGAGGCACTTTTTATGATGTCGAGTCACAAATGTTTCTTCTTCATGGCAGGCACTGGTTTATCAGGAATAATACAGTATGGAAAGCTACAGTTACCGGCTGGCTCATCCTGATGGTTCTACTGAGCCATAGTAACAATCTCCAGCTAACCTGTCATACACAGCATACTAACATATCATGCTAGTACTAACATAGACCTTCTGCGCTTACTCCCAAAGCAGCGAGTTCCAGAGGCGAGAAAAGGTTCTACTTTCTGGAAATATCTTGGTAGAGGCGAGGATAAGTTCTATTTTCTCTAAATATCTTGGCAGAGGCGAGGAAAGGTTCTACTTTCTGGAAATATCTTGGCAGAGGCGAGGATACGTTCTATTTTCTCTAAATATCTTGGCAGAGGAGAGGAAAGGTTCTACTTTCTGGAAATATCTTTTCAGAGGCGAGGATAAGTTCTAGTTGCTTGAAATATCTTGACAGAGGCGAGGATAAGTTCTATTTGCTGGAAATATCTTGGCAGAGGCGAGGATAGGTTCTGCTTACTGGAAATATCTTGGCAGAGGCGAGGATAGGTTCTGCTTACTGGAAATATCTTGGCAGAGGCGAGGATAGATTCTACTTACTGGAAATATCTTGGCAGAGGCGAGGATAGGTTCTACTTTACTGGAAATATCTTGGCAGAGGCGAGGATAGGTTCTACTTACTGGAAATATCTTGGCAGAGGCGAGGATAGGTTCTACTTACTGGAAATATCTTGGCAGAGGCGAGGATAGATTCTACTTACTGGAAATATCTTGGCAGAGGCGAGGATAGGTTCTACTTACTGGAAATATCTTGGCAGAGCATTGATGATGTATCGTGCCGACTTCGTCTTTTATACTACCCCCCTCCCCTTTCCCCAAAAAAGCGCGTTAAGGCTAGTGAACCATAGCTGACCAAGACCGTGTCCCGCCTCTCTGTTGGTACCCCTAGTGACAGGCCTAGCCTGACTTACATGGCAGGGGTCGCCGTAGTCCCAGTGGTGGTGGAGTCTGCCAAAGAAGTATTGCACATCCCCTGCTTTTTTAGCCGTATTCCTGGACTGAAAAAAAAAATAATCAGCCATAAGCCGCTCCCTAGCCGGCACCATGCCGTGCCACAACATCTCCACAGCATCAGCTGCAGAAAACACCAGCTCGCAGTTACAGGAAGTTAGAAGACAAGACTATTTTCTATAACAATGACTGTTTTCGGCTTAGGAGAAGTTCGGTTGCAGGTGAATGCTAGCGGTTTCTGGAAAGTTCCTGAGTATATTTTAGCTGATCGACTGCGGGTTCTGTCAATATTCCATTCCTATTGATTTCAGTTCAGAGACCCACAGAGGAAAGCGGGCTAACGTGAAACGAATTTTACTGGGGTGGATCTATATAGTACCTTACGGTTAAGAGACAGTAAAGTAAGAGAACACAGTTTTGTAGGATTAGACCTCGAAAATCTCGTAGACAAAGCACTTTCGTGAGACGTGAGAGAAAGAAAAATCACAAGAGAATTATCTAGGATTCGAACCACGGACTCCGGTAGGATGAGCAGCCGTCTAGCCACGAGAGAACAGCGTACGAACGAACTGAGCTAACTCGCACTAATTGTTCCTGTAAACAGACAGGCGTGTTTTGAAACATAAAAATAAGATAGAGCGACATTACAATTTGTCCATAAACGTTAAAATAAGCAGAATTACGTTAAATAAATGCTGTAAATCCTAGCAGGTATATGTATCTTTACAATAAGAAGTTATCCTATTTCAGTGGATCAGTGGTCGGAAAAACGAATCGTTGTAAATCGGGATGTCGGAAAGCGAGAACTGTCAACAGGATTTCGACAACGCGCCATTGTAGCCATAAACAATTTTTCTGTTGAAATTCCCACTCTCTTTTGCTCTTGCAGCTTTTTTTTTTTTTGCCACCAAATCTGGCTCCTGTTTCCTCCTCCAATAGCTTATCATTTACAGGCGCACTCACTCTACAAGCAGCAAAGATCGGAATCCACAAAATGAGGCAACTCCGTGTAAACAAAATCATTCCCCCGATTTGCGAACGCCCATCAGAGTAGCACAGCTATCTTCCCATTGACCGTCTTTTAGCAAGACTTCCACCAGCTCTACTAGACAAACCTCTACAGAAGGACACCCAATCAATGGATCCCTCTTATCCGCTCTTAATCAGATACTTAACCGCGAAACTTGGCGGCGACTTTTTTTCACAGGAACGGAAATCTCCACTCTCGTTTTCGGATATCCGGGAGATTTTCCGTTTCTGGAAGGGAGATAGTGTTTGCTACAAACATAGTTCAAAAGAGAAGAGGAATTAACAGATAAGATAATGGACGCCTCCGTGTTGTAGCCGGTGCTTTAAGCTTGCTGTGTGTTGATTGTGGGTGCTGTTGACAGCATCTGTATGACGTCAGCAGCATTTGTTGTTGCTCGCTACTGAGTAGGATAGGGAGAGGGTGAAAAGAAACACATGGAAACAGTATGTTATTTCGGAGTATCCATGACGATGTCTGATAGGAGTTGAGACGAGATGGGTAAGGAGATGAGGTAGACAGTGAGGAAAAAGACGATGAGGTCAGGCTGGCGATGAAGGGGGGGGGGGGGGGGGTTAAGCGGTGGATAAGATAGGCGATAGCGCGGGATAGACGATGAAGTGAGGTAGACGATAGGTAGGATAGACGATTAGGTGAGGTAGACGATAGGTAGGATAGACGATGAAGTGAGGTAGACGATAGGTAGGATAGACGATGAGGTGAGGTAGATGATAGGTTGGATAGACGATGAGGTGAGGTAGACGTTAGGTTGGATAGACGATGACGTGAGGTCGACGATAGGTTGGATAGACGATGACGTGAGGTAGGCTATGAGATGAGACAGTGAGGCTAAAGGGGATTAGGTAAGCAGGTGATGAAGTGAGAGAGACAATGAGATGGAAAAGATGATGAGGTAAAACAGACGAGGAGATGAGACAGGCGATGAGGTAAAGCAGGCGATGGGAAGGGATGGGCGATGAGATGGAATAACCGATGACGTTAAATGGGCGATGAGATGAGGCGGATTATGAGGTGAGTTATGTGATGAGGTGAGCTATGTGATGATGTGAGATATATGATGATGTGAGTTAGCCATAACCATAAATAACATATAACACTACCTTGATTTCTGATTTATTAACACTGGATTGCTTGCCTCCGTACCCAGAAGATCCTCATTTTGATCGTTTTCTTGTGGTTTCTGTATCGGGAAAGCGCACTATTTGTACGGCACATTGCATCTTGTTTCATCTGTCTATGGCTGCATTCTGTTGGAACTGAACAATTTTTGAGACATATAAGAGACTGCTGGTCTAGCCATTAAATATTCATTTTTATAACTTGTTTTCCTTTCTCTTTTCTCTCTCTCTCATCTCTCTCTCTCTCTCATTCTCTCTCTCTCTCTCTGTGTCTCACTCTCTGTATGTGTGTGTATTAAAATGAATGATTTAAAGTTGAGGAGAAGTTGAATGAGTAAAGGCAGAATTTCAGAGAGACTTCCGTAGTCAATTCATCACCATTTTAAAATAAAGATAGTTCGTTCATTTTCTCTCTCTCTCTCTCTCTCTCTCTCTCTCTCTCTAGAAAACCGAAGTTCTGAGAGCTGTTATTTCTAACAAAGAAATCCACACGCTATTTCCAATCTTATGTATGTTTGTGAACATATATATATATATATATATATATATATATATATATATATATATATATATAATTGCAAAAGCAGCATCAATCTTCAAGAATCTTGAGAACATATGAAATTCAAAAGTTACAAGCACAAAAACCAAGTTAAGACTATTCAATTCAAATGTAATATTCACCCTCATTTATGCATGCGAAAGCTGGAAAACAACTAAAGAAATAGAAAAGACTCTTTTGAAAACAAATGCCTAAGGAAAATACTCGGCATCAGGTGGAATGAATTCAAAAACAATGCAAAGAAAAGACAGATGACTGAACAACAACCAGTCTCATGGGTGATCAGGAAAAGGAGATGGACATATGTTGGTCACTTGATGAGAAGAAATGATCAGAGAATCCCAAAACAAGCTATCAAGTGGAACACAACAGGCCAAAGAAAAAGAGGCAGACCGCGTGAAACTCTGAAGAGGACATTATTAAGAGAGGCCAAATTAACAGGCATAAAATCCTTTGATGAGGTTGAAAGACTCGCCGAAGACAGGAAAAATTTGGCGAACTACTTTGCGAGCCCTATGTGACGTTTAACGGCACGGGAAGGATATAAGATATAAGATATATATATATATATATATATGAATTTAACTGAATGACTGGAAGAGTGAAGAGTGAATGATAAGAGATAAACAGCAGAATATCACCAGGCCTGCATGCCCATTTCTTCACCTTTTGCTAATAAACTTCAACCATTCAATCAATCAGTCTATTACTTCATTTCCTTGTGCTGTATTTTACCCTCGATTACTTTAAACCAGTGCTTCCCAAGCTTTTGTTCCAGGTGCCGCCCCCTTTGCTCTCACGCCACACCCTCACCACCTCCCCCTCCTTCCCCCTCTTGTACAATTCGTACAATGGCCTGTTAAACTAGGATATGCATCACAACTAGAAACTTCACCTAGCAAGCAAGTTTATTTAACAACATGAAGGAGTACATTTATAACTCACCTACCTGTATTACTTTCTCAGCTTTTAATGTGATGGATGAGTTTCATGCAGTGACACACGTTTCTCAATATCAGGTTGAGAAGTGCTAAGACGGAAGGTATTACTGCCCCCCCCCCCGGGTCTGTTGCTTTGTTTTTTTCTCACCCCCCCACCCCCACTGACCCTCCTTCTTTCCTTCACCGTTCCCTGGTCCTTTGCAATGCCAAAAGGGGTTTTGGGGGGGGGGGCGTGTTCGTCTACTTTCGGAAACATTGCTTTAAACTCTTTTGTTCCTCTTATCTTCGTTAGCACCATTTTTTTCGTATATTTACGTTTGTGTTCTAGTTCCATCCTTTGTCTCTCTGGGAGTCTAAACATCTGTTTTCTGCACTTCTATCTACCACGTTCCTTCATCTTAAATCTGCCCGTGCCACGCGTTTTCTCACTTCTTACCAAAGAAGAACTTAGGAAAAGGGGGGGGGGGGGGCTAGCTCTGATATCTTCTCAGCTTCCTACTTTCTCTGATCATCACAGCCAAATCGAGCCACGATATAAGCAAATAAAAGTGTGGGGTTTTTTTCCCTTTTAGTTTGAAGAGTAGGGGCACTTTCGCCTTATGGCTCCGGATAGGCTGTTGTGCAGGTGGTAAAATGTGTTACCTGTTGACGGATGGATTATGCTTGCCTGATCTCTCATCGTCTATGTATGTGTAGTGTATGTTGTGATCTGGAGAGTCTAGATAGAGGAAACGTTTAACACCCCTCCAAAAAAACCTGATGTAGGCGTTAATGAGAAGATATGTTCTGTCAGAGCTGTTTCCGCAGCCGTTAAATACAAGGTCTTAGCAGCTAATGGATGGGAAGTCTATTAACGTGGGTACTTGGGTGGAAGGGGAAAGCTTTTGTTACCGTCTGGCTCTGATCCAAGATGTGTGGTTCTAACGTGACTCCAGGATCATGGTAGAGGAAGGAAAAAAAAGTGTACCTTTCACTCATTGGCCGGGGCAGGTGTAGCACAACACGAAACATTACGTGAGCCAAGACCTGATGATTCATCTGCAGTTCGTTTCTTTGGCTGTTCCATTATTTGTACTGGCCAATGAAGTAAAGTACGGGTAGTTAAAAGTGTATGATGCAGTGTTTTACAACAACAACAACAACAAACAAAACGTATAGAAAAGAAGAGAAAGTGAGAAGAAATGGCACAAGAAGCGCTGATATGAGGACGTAGAAATATAAAATAAACAATAACAAACCAATATTTCGGCGATAAGCTTTTATCAAGCACGATGAAAATTAAGGCATGTCGCCGAAATATTGGTTTGTTATTGTTTGTTTTACATTTCTACCTGCTCTTTCCATTACTTCTTTTACTGTTCCTTCTCACCTTTATCTGATTTTGTTTTTCTTTCTAAAACTGCTTCATGCACTACTATCTCTGCTCTACTGAAATCTCAGTCCTCAACTCATTCTCTATTGAAGGTAAGACTAATGTTCATGTTATACTCGCTGGAGCTTGTCTTCATAGGGTTCTGTTGGTTGTCTTCATAGGGTTCTGTTGCTTGTCTTCATAGGGTTCTGTAGCTTGTTTTCATAGGGTTCTGTAGTTTGTTTTCATAGGGTTCTGTTGGTTGTCTTCATAGGGTTCTGTTGCTTGTCTTCATAGGGTTCTGTAGCTTGTTTTCATAGGGTTCTGTTGGTTGTCTTCATAGGGTTCTGTTGCTTGTCTTCATAGGGTTCTGTAGCTTGTTTTCATAGGGTTCTGTTGGTTGTCTTCATAGGGTTCTGTTGCTTGTCTTCATAGGGTTCTGTAGCTTGTTTTCATAGGGTTCTGTTGGTTGTCTTCATAGGGTTCTGTTGCTTGTCTTCATAGGGTTCTGTAGCTTGTTTTCATAGGGTTCTGTTGGTTGTCTTCATAGGGTTCTGTAGCTTGTTTTCATAGGGTTATGTAGCTTGTTTTCATAGGGTTCTGTTGCTTGTCTTCATAGGGTTCTGTAGCTTGTTTTCATAGGGTTCTGTTGGTTGTCTTCATAGGGTTCTGTTGCTTGTCTTCATAGGGTTCTGTAGCTTGTTTTCATAGGGTTCTGTAGTTTGTTTTCATAGGGTTCTGTAGTTTGTTTTCATAGGGTTCTGTAGCTTGTTTTCATAGGGTTCTGTAGCTTGTCTTCATAGGGTTCTGTAGCTTGTTTTCATAGGGTTATGTAGCTTGTTTTCATAGGGTTCTGTAGTTTGTTTTCATAGGGTTCTGTAGCTTGTTTTCATAGGGTTCTGTAGCTTGTTTTCATAGGGTTCTGTAGCTTGTTTTCATAGGGTTCTGTAGTTTGTTTTCATAGGGTTCTGTAGTTTGTTTTCATAGGGTTCTGTAGTTTGTTTTCATAGGGTTCTGTAGCTTGTTTTCATAGGGTTCTGTAGCTTGTTTTCGTAGGGTTCTGTAGCTTGTTTTCATAGGGTTCTGTAGTTTGTTTTCATAGGGTTCTGTAGCTGTTTTCATAGGGTTCTGTTGCTTGTCTTCATAGGGTTCTGTAGCTTGTTTTCATAGGGTTCTGTTGGTTGTCTTCATAGGGTTCTGTTGCTTGTCTTCATAGGGTTCTGTAGCTTGTTTTCATAGGGTTCTGTAGTTTGTTTTCATAGGGTTCTGTAGTTTGTTTTCATAGGGTTCTGTAGCTTGTTTTCATAGGGTTCTGTAGCTTGTCTTCATAGGGTTCTGTAGCTTGTTTTCATAGGGTTATGTAGCTTGTTTTCATAGGGTTCTGTAGTTTGTTTTCATAGGGTTCTGTAGCTTGTTTTCATAGGGTTCTGTAGCTTGTTTTCATAGGGTTCTGTAGCTTGTTTTCATAGGGTTCTGTAGTTTGTTTTCATAGGGTTCTGTAGTTTGTTTTCATAGGGTTCTGTAGTTTGTTTTCATAGGGTTCTGTAGCTTGTTTTCATAGGGTTCTGTAGCTTGTTTTCGTAGGGTTCTGTAGCTTGTTTTCATAGGGTTCTGTAGTTTGTTTTCATAGGGTTCTGTAGCTTGTTTTCATAGGGTTCTGTAGTCTGTTTTCATAGGGTTCTGTAGTTTGTTTTCATAGGGTTCTGTAGCTTGTTTTCATAGGGTTCTGTAGTTTGTTTTCATAGGGTTCTGTAGTCTGTTTTCATAGGGTTCTGTAGTTTGTTTTCATAGGGTTCTGTTGCTTGTTTTCATAGGGTTCTGTAGCTTGTTTTCATAGGGTTCTGTAGTCTGTTTTCGGGTATTTTGTTTTCATTCCTTGAATGTAATTATAAAGCAAGGGGTTGTACAATAATTCCTTAGGAGGTTCCACCACCATATGAACTATGGCGACCCCTACCCCATTAACCATGCTAGGGCTGTTACGGGCGGTACCAAAGGAGAGGTGGTACAGGGAAGAACAAAACAAGAAGAATAAAACGGGAAGAATAAAACAAGAAGAAAGATAATCTCCACTGTTGGTTGCATGGATGAACAAAAGCTACATATTAAAAAAAAATAAAATGAATCTTTGAGGTTTTATTCCGTATCATTCATTTCAAAATTTAAAAAAAAATTGTACTGACTAAATATTGTGTTATTTCTCGTGTTGAAATCATAGCGAGTGTGTTTATTATGAAGCTTTTTTTGTTGGCTTGTGATTTTGTGTGTGTGTGTGGGGGGGGGGGGGAGGAATCGTAGAGCTACGTCCCCTGTGAAGACTCAAGCCTTAGAGGTGAAGAGGAAAGCCTGTTTGTGAAGAAGAGAGGTATTATGAATATGGGTATAGTTTGAAGTGATGGTAATACTAAAATACTGACATACTGACGACAGCGGATTAGAAGCGTTTTAAAACTGAAATGGCTACCCTGGTTGGGTCAGTAGAAAGAATGGAAGAGAACAGACAAACAAAAACGATGTATGTATAGGAGATGAGGGAAACAAGACCAAGGAGTAGACCAAGACAGAGATGGAGAGACAACGTAAAAGGGGATATAAAGAAAATTGGTGTCTCCAACTGGGAGAGGCGAACTTTATCTGCAGCAATGAGTCTTAATGGCTTGGAAAGTAATAGTAGTAGTAGTAGTAGTAGTAGTAGTAGTAGTAGAAGAAGAAGAAGAAGAAGAAGAAGAAGAAGAAGAAGAAGAAAGCAGTGGCAAGGCTGGTGTGGTAACGATGAAACATTTTGCTGTTTATAAAGATGGTACTTTGACAAGAGTAGATGATGATGATGATGATGATGACGATGATGATGATGGCTGTAAAACATGACCACAATCTTCACAGCAACGATAAAAGCGATAATATCGATAATAAAACATCCATCGTGCATTCCTTCAAGCACTGCCTAACGAATCTGGCCGATGTATTCACATGTGGCTGACACAATCATGGATGATGCTCTAAAAATCCTGGCTGTCAAAATGTTTTTTTTTTCCCATTTTAATACTTATACTTTTGTATTAGACTAAACAAGATGTCAGATACGTTTACTTCATGACGAATGTCACATTTATGACTGCTGGATTTTAATACGTGGGGCAATTTGTGTAGAGAAGGCATGGCAAAGCAGTAGTTCTCAACCTGGAGTTCAAGGATCCCTAAGAAGAAGTTCCACAAAAGGATTTTTGGGGGCCCACAGACCAGCAAGTGGATCGACTCAATTAAAACAAAAAAGAAAACTTAGCATCCTCTGGAGTTCTATTCATTAATTTATTTTCTTATCTGAGGTCACACAGAAGTTCTCGGGATCGGGGGGGGGGGGTCCACGGTAAAATAAAGGATTAAGAACCGCTGATGTAGAGAAAGAAAGTCAGAAATTAATGCATACATTCGTGGGCGGGTGTTTGAGTGCTCTGTTGCTGGTTTACGCTGTTTTTGTTATCTTAGTTTCCTTCATTATTTACTTGCTTGTAATTATATGTCTCCATAGAATAACCAGCTCTCTCTCTCTCAACACGTGACTCGCCAGCCATCAAGTACTAAAATGATATAGTTAGAAAAGCAACTTGTTAGATATTGTTAGAAATTATGTTATGTTTGTTAAAAAAAACATTATGTTGGAAGATCTGTATTTACAATGTATTTTTGTTTATGTATATGTCTGCGTGTGTATGTGTGCGTGAGAGCTATTTTATTAGGCTAATTACTTCTTCTCCTTTACTTTGAATGTAGTAGTTAAATCTTAAACTCTTTTGATATGTTTTTTTTTTCATAAATTTAATTTGTATATTTGTACTAAATCAGGTGTGTGTGAAGAATGAAATATGGAGTGATGAAGGGCAGATTGTAAGATGGGCCTGCGTGCCCAATTCTTTACCCTTTAAAAATAAAGATTATTCATTCATTCATTCATTCATTCATTCAGCTGTCATTTTGAATTCTTGTTTCTCTTCACGCTCAGTCTCAAACACAAAAAAGGCTCCACTCACTTCACAAACGGGCATTAAATCTGATTTGTGACAAACACCCAGTATAGACTGCAGATCATCAGAAAAAACTCAAAATTCTACCCCTCAAATATAGATTCATTTTTAACAAAGTTAGTTTGTTCACAGAATTCTGTCGCACAATGCTCTGCCTTACTTGTGGTCACTGTTTACGTATAACACTAAACATAGCCACCGTTTAAAAAAAACTGTCTTATTCCCAAACCTAGGCTTGATCTGTACAAGAAAAGCTTTACATATTCTACAGTACAGCTCCGGAACACCCTCCCTTACCATTTAAAATCTGTTAGTAACACTTCATCCTTTAATTCAAACCTTTGTCATTATTTACTTGCTTGTAATTATATGCCTGTATAGAATAACCAGCACTCTCTCAACACATGACTCACAGCCATCAAATACTAAAATGACATAGTTCAGAAAGTAATTTTTAAGATATTGTTAGAAATTATTTTATGTTTGTTAAAAAACATGTTAGAAGATCTTTACTGAAAATGTATTTTTGTTTATATATATATATATATATATATATATATATATATATATATATATATATATGTCTTTGTGTGTATGCATGTGTGAAAGATATTTTATTAGGTTAATTACTTCTTCTTTTTACTTTGAATGTAATGTTTTAATCTTACACTCTTTTGATATGTTTTTTCCCCAATGTAATTTGTATACTTGTGTTAAATAGAGTGTGTAGGAAGAATGAGAAATTGAACGATGAAGAGCAGAATGTAAGACGGGCCTGCGTGCCCAATTATTTACTCTTTAAAAATAAAGATCATTCATTCAATCATTCACCGAGTATATTGTATTCTTGATTCTCTTCACCGAGTATTTTGTATTCTTGATTCTCTTCACCGAGTATTTTGTATTCTTGATTCTCTTCACCGAGTATTGTGTATTCTTGATTCTCTTCACCGAGTATTTTGCATTCTTTTGTCTCGGCACCAAGTATTTTGCATTCTTTTTCATCCGGTATTTTGCATTCTTCTTTATTTTCAATGGGTATTTTGCATTCTACTTACATTTCACCAAGTATTTTGCATTCTTCTTTATTTTCACCAAGTATTTTGCATTCTTTTTTATTTTCAGCAAATATTTTGCATTCTTCTTTATTTTCACCAAGTATTTTGCATTCTTCTTTATTTTCACCAAGTATTTTGCATTCTTCTTCTTCTTCACCAGGTTTTTTACATTATTCTTTCTTTTCACCACTTACTTTGTATTGCTGTGTGTCGTTTGTGATATCATAAATTTACGGGAAATTAACCTTACTTTTCTGCTTCACGTTAACAGAAAAACAAAACGTTAAACCTCAGCGAAAGAAGAAGTGAAACCAAGAAAAATCAATGAAACCTTGTCCTTTATCCATTAACTGTTTCTATTAAAAACAGATAAGAATTGACATCCACGTTTAAGTTCACTGTATAAAATTGCCCTTTTGTCTGCTGTTGTTGGATGTTCTAATTAATCATTCAGGTTTGAAATGGAAGCTGAAGAAGATGAAGTCAATAAGAAAGATGTTAAAATAACGGAAAATAATTTCATTTATGTAAATTTATGTCTGGTTTCAAAATGTCAATCAGACCTTTTGCGTTAGAAAACAGTTTTAAAGGGGTTAAAAGTTAGGTGGGGATTTTTGCCGATCGTGAATCTGATGATGAGTTGCTCTTGTGGCTGACTGCTACCATTGCTGGGGTTTTGCGTAATCGGCCACAGAAAACAGCTGGCAGTGTTTATGGGTAACACACGAATAACTAATGTATAAGCATATATCTATACACAAAGCCACTGCAGTAAAGCTGTGATAACAAAATGTATGAACTAGGGAAAAACAGTATGAACAGCTTTATTAATTCACCAGCACACAGTTGTGACGTTTCTGCGTGAGCCTTAATCACACACACACAAAAAACACACACAGGACGAAGAAATAGAGAGAGGAGATAAAGTATAGATTCACATGAGTGCTATGTTTAAAAAAATATGAATTGAAAAAAAATAATAAAATAAAATGAATGGGGCACTTAACTGTGACTTGTAAGAAACTGTGGCTTGTAAGAGGCTGTGATCTGTGAAAAGCTGTGGCTTGTACGAGCTGGCAGTGTTTGTGTCGCAAGGCCTAGTATCCATGCTCTTAAGTCTTTTGCCACTGATTCCCACCCCAGTTAATGCTGCGGTTTTTTTTTTCTTTTAGAGTCACACTCTATGCGCGCTTATCTTTCTCCAGCTCAGGAAAGACCTAATAGCTTATATAATACTACTCATTAGGGCCTCCGAAAGGAATTTTTTTAAGCTGGCGTAAAACTATTCCCCTTCCCCCCTACTCTACTGACTAACCATTCTGATTTCATCCACTCTGAGTCCACGTTACTCATGGGGAGAACCTCCAGCCCCCGCTTAAAGCCTCCCAGCCCCCAAAATGAAGCATTGTTGGACTGCCATCTCACTGGGCCGGCCTGTCATTTATGACTAACAGATACCCCTACCCGAGCTTCAGGTCCGCTTTCCTTTGATATAAATAAAAACTATCTACGGGAGATTGCGAGGGAAAAAAGTGCATGAAATAATTGTAAAAGTTCGTTGAAATGTTCTTATAGAACAATTGTTCAAATATTAGATAATGAATGATACTGGGAAAGATGAAAGTTTCCGTTCACGGAAGACTGATTTCTACAAACTATTGTCTGCGTTATTTCTAGTTTAGGGGCTTTGTGCCAGTGCTATCGAGGGGGTGGGGTAACAGGCGTCAATGCTATCAGGGGTACTGGAGTCAATGCTGTCAGGGAGTGGAAGAGTCAGTGCTGTCAAGGGGCACTTGAGTCAGTGCTATCAGGGAGTGCTGGAGTCAGTGCTATCAGGGGGTACTGGAGTCAGTGCTATCAGGGGGTACAGGAACCAAATGATCAGAGTATGGGGACAAAATGATGGCGGTGCGGGAATCAGATAATCGGGGTATGGGAACCAAATAAAAGGGGGTATGGGAACGAAATGATGGAGATACGAGAACAAAAGGATGGGGGTATGAGAACCAAATGATAGAAAATTGCGGGAACTAAATGATGGGGGTGCGGGAACTAAATGATTGGAGTACGGGAACTAAATGATTGGGGTACGGGAACTAAATGATAGAGGTACGGGAATTGGATGTATGGGAATTAAATGATGGAGGCACGGGAACTAAATGATGAGGGTACGGGAACTAAAGGTTGGGTGTACAGGAACTAAATTATGGAGGTACGGGAACTAAATGATAGAAATACAGAAGCTAAATTATAGAGGAACGGGAACTAAATGATGGGGGTAGGGAAAATAAATGATTGAGGTGTGGGAACTAAATGATAGAGGTGTGTGACCTAAATTATAGAGGTGTGGGAACTAAATGATTAGAGGTACGGGAACTAAATAATAGAGGTACGGGAACAAGATGTATGGGAACTAAATTATGGAAGTACTGGAACTAAATGATGGGGGTACGGGAATTAAATGATGGGTGTACGGGAACTAAATGATGGGGGTACGGGAACTAAATGATGGAGGTACAGGAACTAAATGATAGAGGTACGGAAACTAGATGTATGGGAACTAAATGATGGAGGTACTGGAACTAAATGATGGAGGTACAAGAACTAAATGATGGATGTACGGGAACTAAATGATGGGTGTACGGGAACTAAATCATGGGTGTACGGGAACTAAATGATAGAGGTGTGGAAACTAAATGATGGGAGTACGGAAACTAAATGATGGAGGCTCGGGAACTAAACGATGGATGCATGGGAACTAAACAATAAAGATAAGAGAAACGAATGACAGAAATATGGGAACCAAATAACTGAAGTACTGAAGCCAAATGATGGAGGCATGGAAACCAAAAGATGAGGTGTGGAACCAAATGATGAGGGTACGGAAATCAAATAATGAAGGTACAGGAACTAAATAATGGAGGTACAGGAACTAAATAATGGAGGTACATGAACTAAATAATGGAGGTACAGGAACTAAATAATGGAAGTATAGGAACTAAATAATGGAAGTAAGGGAACTAAATACTGGAGGTACAGGAACTAAATACTGGAGGTACAGGAACTAAATAATGGAAGTACAGGAACTAAATAATGGAAGTACAGGAACTAAATAATGGATAGTACAGGAACTAAATAATAGAGGTACAGGAACTAAATGATCAGGGTAAGGGAATCTGTTGATGGTGGGATGGGACTCGATTTCTCAACAATATTTTTCTTCTTCTTTTTTCTTTTTTTTTTTACAATTGTTATTGCCGAACTACAAGTTTACATAGCAGCCCTTGCTATTCTTGTGCAAAATAAAACCAAGTTTTTGACCATTTTTTTCTTTTGTTGAAGTTATAATGATTATGGCAGCTTCAGCAGTTTCTTAAAGCTGGCATGTGTCCAACAATAAAACAGGGGCCTGTACTCATTAAAATTATAATTAAGAACTACTTTTCTATTTGATACTACCGCGTAGTAACACATCGCGGCTAGCTCCGACTTCAGCCCCGTAACATACTTTACAAAGAGCCGTTCCTGGGGTCATTGAACTCCAGACAGCCTACTTAAACTGGGCTTACGTGAATTGCCATGACCCGTGCTATTCTCCTTCGCCTGCTACCATGTGTCTTAGTTTACAAAATTTAGATCTAGGATTACATATTTGTTTTCTTTTTCCTATCAGCTTTCCTAGAGGAAATTTTTGGCTGCGTCGGCAGATTTCTGAATTTTTCTTCTGGTTAAGATGAAAGACCTCGGAGCAAAAACTGGCAATGACCTGCCAGAATGTCGAGTATAGGGCACACGATGACATGTCAGCGAACCATGACCTGGTATCATCTATCGTCTCTAGAGAGAGAGAGAGAGGGATATACTGAAGAAGAGTTCAAAGTATGTATTGACAGAAGATCCGAATATCTATTGACAGGAGATCAGAATATCTATTGACAGGAGATCAGAATATTTATTGACAGGAGATCAGAATATCTATTGACAGGAGATCAGAATATCTATTGACAGGAGATCAGAATATCTATTGACAGGAGATCAGAATATCTATTGACAGGAGATAGATCAGAATATCTATTGACAGGAGATCAGAATATTTATTGACAGGAGATCAGAATATCTATTGACAGGAGATCAGAATATCTATTGACAGGAGATAGATCAGAATATCTATTGACAGGAGATCAGAATATCTATTGACAGGAGATCAGAATATCTATTGACAGGAGATCAGAATATCTAATGATAGGAGATCAGAATATCTATTGAAAGGAGATCAGAATGTGTATTGGCAGAGAATCAGAGTATATGTTGACACCGCATCAAAGTGATAGGAGATCGGAATATCTATCGACAGGAAATCAGAGTATCTATTGATGGATGATTAGATTATCTAGTGACAGGAGATTAGAAATTCTGTTGAAAGCAGATCTGAGCATCTACTGACAGGAGATGAAAGTATCTGTTGATTTGAGATCTAGATGTCTATTATCAGAGCTGTGAAAAGCCAGATTGGGATCTCACATCCACTCTCATATCTATCTATCTATCTATCTATCTATCTATCTATCTATCTATCTATCTATCTATCTATCTATCTATCTATCTATCTATCTATCTATCTATCTATCTATCTATATATCTATCTATCTATCTATCTATCTATCTATCTATCTATCTATTTCTGAACCTTAAGTGCCCAGGGCACATAGGACTTCGGCAAGGGTTTTCCACAAATGCCTGTTCTTTGCCTTCCTTTCCGCTCTTGCCCAGGTGAGCCCTCTATTGCTCAGCATCCTTTCTGTTGTTCTTCTCCATGTCTCTTTTGGTCTACCCTTACTTCTGCTCCCCTGTGGTGTCCATCTTAGTGCTATTTTTGGTAGTGAGTTGTCAGTCATCCGGAGCATATGTCCCAGCCATCTTCAGCGTCTTCCCTTCCCCCTCCCCGAACCCACCCCTTTTACAAACACGGAAATATGTTTTCTAAAATATGTTTCTAATAAGAAGGGGGGGGGGGAACATGACCGTGAGCCTCCCTGAACTGACACCGGGGGGGGGGGGGGGGTCTAACCCGACTTATCCTCTCTTTAAGTCTTCCCCTTGATTTGTTCAGGTTTCGGTAACGATGATCACACATTCCAAATAGGTAACGCTTGTCTTTGGCTGCAAAAGAGAGATTAGCGTTGGCAGCCAGTATTAACACTTGTCTTGTCTTGTCTCCTTCCTCATATACCTTTCGGTGTTGAGGGGACAAATAGACGTCTTGATAGGGCTCGACGATTTGCTTCATATAATGGGATACTTAAGGCTGCTGTAATTTCCTCTCTCTGTCTCTTGCGTGGGCGGCCTCTTCCTCTGTTACCTACAAATCTTAGCGTGAATGTTGTCTGTGATATACTGTCTGATGATAACCGTGTAACATGGCCAAACTATTTGACGTGCTGTTTCTGGATATAATGTAATACTGGTGTTACTCCAACCTTTGCCCTGATGGTGTCATTTCTTATTTGGTCTATTCTTGTCACATTTAGTATTCTCCTTAAGCATCTCATTTCTGTCGTGATGATTTTTTTTCTTTTGTTCTTGGCTGTTAGTGTCCATGTTTTATACTGATAGCGTAGAGTTTGGAGGAAAATTGTGTTCTACAGTGCTCTTTTTGTTTCAGTTGTGATGTATTTGTTTTTCATTAAAGGAGTCATTTGTCCAATGACCTGATTTGCTTTGTTACATCTGTTCTCAATCTCAGCATCAATCGTCCCTGAGGACATTTAACACTAACAACATTAAATATTGCTAAAAGTATAATTACTGTATTATGTAAAGTAAACTGGAGCAGACAGTCTTCAATAAATATTATTCAGTTCATATGTTTATCGTCATTTTAAAACACAAATTATCTCTGGGTTGTTAAAAAAGTGACGATGTGCCTGCCTAACTTTACAAAAGCTGAGAACCTCTGGCCAACGTGACCTGGCCTCTTTCCTTATACGTTTCAAGGGAATTAATTGAACTGAAGAAAGAGTAGGTTTGTAACGAGCACTACTTACTTGTATATAGAAAACATGGAGTTATCTACCTTACACTCTCTATACCTAGTCTACAGAATGTCCCCTATAAAGTCTCCCACACATAAAGAAATGAAAGAAAATTGTATCCTTAGTTACAAAACACTGCGTCATTGCCATTTCTCTCCAGAGATATTTGAATGCGCCTCTCTCTCTCTTTCTCTCTCTCTCTCTCTCTCTCTCAGCGCACTCGTGTTAGCACATTTATGCTCCCATATGCACATCAGATTCTCTCCTTTAGCTATGTGTGGGAACTTTTGGGATACCCTGTAATGATGGAGTAAATAATTTTGAAAGTTATATTAATGGTCAGTAACATGAAAAGGGCTACGGTAGCCAGAAAAAAAAAGTATGTGAAACATATAACTCTGGAAAAGAACTGAAATATAACGTTAAAAAGTTATCCCAGTGAACCAATCAAACGGCCGACCATGCGCAATAATCATCATCAGGCCTCTGTACTCCTAATGGAGCATAAGACGTCAATCAAGGTTCTACAAACCAATCATGTTTGGAGCAAGCCAGGATACCTCAAACCACGCCTTTACTACTTCCCTTAGTTCTTACTGTAATGTACGTCCACATTTGCGTACTAATACGCTATTCAAACTGTCTGCACATTCCGAGACATATAGATATCTATATGTACGTAAAAAGCATGAAACAATAATATAATTATCAGCGTGTCAGTCAAACACAGTTTGAGAACACCTGCTAATATTTCTGTTGCTGATATCTACCAGCGAAGGGCTTAAAGTCAGGCAAATTTAGCTATTGATAGACAGGCTTGACTAGTAGATCCAGCTAACAAGTTCTTTTTTCAAAAGAAGACGGAAAGACAGACACAAGACAGATAGACAGACAGGCAGACAGGCAAGCAGACAGGCAGATTGATTGATTGATTGATATTGATTGATTGATCTTTATTTCAAAAGGGTTAAGAATTGGGCACGCAGGCCCGTCTGACATTCTGCCCTTTATCATACATCTTTCACTCTATTCCAGACATTCTACAAATATGCTGTTCATATAACAAACATAACTAACATTGAAGCTGAGAGACATAAAATAAAATATAACATTTACGTTTCGCTTTTAAACATTCACTCAGTACAGAAGTAACTACATACATTATAAATGACTATCTGCTAAACAAAATTTTCGGGACTATTCAGAAAACAATTAATTGTATTCGGTGTCTGTAAGAGCAGCTTAAGATAACTTTTAAGTTTTATAATTCATGGAGGCATGTAGTCGACATCAAATAGATATTGGGAAAGTTTGTAGTTGTAGGAAGGAGTATAATTTATATTTTTTATATAGGATGGTGGGGTATTCCAAAGATGAACAGCAGAATAACTAAAGCTTTTCTTGTAAAGATCAAGTCTAGATTTTGGAAGACATATGTTGTTCAAGCGTTGGCTGCACTTTGGGCTAAATTTAAACAGGTTCCATAGATAAGGCGGGGCATTCCGTGAAAGAATCTGATGTACTAGACAGACAGATAGACAGACAGACAGACAAACAGACAGACAGATAGATAGATAGATAGATAGATAGACAGACAGACAGACAGATAGATAGATAGATAGATAGACAGACAGATAGACAGACAGACAGACAGACAGATAGATAGATAGATAGATAGATAGATAGATAGATAGATAGATAGATAGATAGATAGATAGATAGATAGATAGATAGATAGATAGATAGATAGATAGATAGATATTTGATGTACCTTTCTCTCTTGTGTACGTTTAATATGTACCTATTTACCTGCATGTATATGTTGGGCGTATATGTATGTGGATTTAATAACATCGTGTTTTTCCTCATTAGATACCTTCATTTTCTACCGCAAATCTGCCCCAAAAAATGGTGTAGTAGGACAGGCAGAATATTTGACACACGCGGTAACTCTGTCGACCTCGGACTCAGCGGTGTGGGATCGAATCCGACCCGGAATATCTACTTTGCCAGGGTTATATCCGGTGCAACGGAGTACGTGCACTGCACTGGAATGCTCGTTCGGAGGTGAAGATCGGAGAACTTAATGAGCTTACCTGAGGTTCACTATTAACAATTCAACATTGTTTAAGTGCATCAGATTCCCATTTACTGCATTTTGAATTTGAATTTTCCGCGTGTATTTATTGTGTCTTCTTCGTCATTATCCTTTTTTTTCATAATTTTCATTGCATCTCTCCTCAGGGCATTCGATTCATCATCATCATCATGTGCCGTGCCGACTGGCGTTGGCTATTATGCTTCTCCAGAGTACCCGATCCTTCATGCAGGCCATCAGTTCAGTTTGTGATCTCCTCTCACACCATCCCGTCAGACTGTCCAGTATCATTTCTCTTGGTCTTCCTCTTGATCTTCTTCCTTCTATTTTTTCCTGTTGTTATAATATTTTCAATGCCCCCTCTTCTCATTGCATGTCCTATGAAAGTACATTGTCTCTCTCTTATCTTTCTGACAAGGTTTTTTGTCTCTCCAGCTCTTCTCATACATTCTTCATTAGTTATTTTTGCTGTCCAGAGGATTCGCAACATTCTTCTAATAAACTACATTTCTGCTGCTTCCAATGATTTTTGTGCAGACTTGCCTATTGTCCATGATTCACTTCCATATAACAAGATAGGTTCAATATAGCATTTTAGGACTCGTTTTCTAACATTCAATTATTCAAGAAAAAAGTTCCATTCCGATAAGTATGGGCAAACTGGAGAAGCATTTATCAACAACGTTGTTGATAAATGCTTCTCCAGTTTGCCCAATCCTTGATAATTCTAATATGGCCTTTGCTACTTAGTCAGCCCAGTTAAACTGTTTTTCCTTTTTCTATCTCAGCCTCATCTGTTTTTCTTTTTTTCCATTCAGTTTTCAAATGCTTGTCGGGTTTCTTAAATTCTTTCTTGTCACTGTATTATGCAACAAAAACTTGACTGTGTTTTACCTGTCTTATAATATGTATAAACAATGACAAAAACATAAAAAGGTCATACATAGTCTATCAGTCTCATAGGTCAAACATAGTCTATAAATCTCTTTGATCAAGTACAGTCTATCAATCTCGTAGATCAAACACAGTCTACGAGACTCTTTGATCAGACACAATCTATCAATCTCATAAATCAAGCACTCTCATTGATCAAACAATCTATCAATTTCATAAATCACACACAATCTATCAATCTCAACGATCAAAAACAGTTATCAACTTCATAATCAAACACAGTCTATCAATCTCAAAGATCAAAGACAATCTGTCAATCTCAAAGTTAAAAGACAATCTATCAATCTCAAAGATAAAACGCAATTTATCAATCTCAAAGATCAAACAAAGTCTATCAATCTCATAGATCAGAAACAGTCTATCAGTCTCATAGATGAAAAACAGTCTATAATCTCATAGATGAAAACGTCTATGAACCTCATAGATAAAAAAACAGTCTATCAATCTCATGCGACTACAAACTAAGAAGGAGAAGCAAAATGTAAAGGAAATTGAATAATTAGGCGTTATCAAAAAATGTAAAAGGCAATTTGAAATCTACACGGTATAAAAATGTAAAAAGGCAATTTGAAGTTTACGCCGTGTGAAAATGTAAAAGGGCAGTTTCAAATTTACTCGATATAAAAAAAGCGAAAAACCAGCTTCAAATTTACTCGAAATATAGAAAAAAAAGTAAAAAGTAAAAAGGCAATTTGAAACCCACATGTTACGAAAATGTAAAATGGCCAGTTTGAAAATTAAGACATATCAGAATGAAAAAAAGCAATTTTAAAATTACGTGGTGTGAAAATGTAAAAAAAAAAATAGAAAAAAAAATGGGCGGGGGGGGGGGGGGGTGAAAGAAGATAGGATTTGAAAACTGCGCAGTTACTACACCGAAATAAAGCTGATGCAACACAAACACAAATCCGCAATGGCTGATGGGTGGTCTAAACACGCATGCGTACTCAAAAACTTTTTTTTTTTTTTTGACAGAAAGTAATAACGTCTTGAAAGATTTAAAAAAAAAACCAAGCAAATTAGTTTGTTAAATCTGCTCGTTCCGGTCGCTCCTTTATTACAGGACTTTGAATTAGGTCTACGTAAATCTTTACCTCCCTTGTCTGTTGGTGTTTTCTTTAGGAATCTTTTTATGTTATCTTTTTCTTTTGTTGTTGTTGTTGTTGTTTCGTTCTTACCCTTCTTCCTTCTACACCTGCATGCAGTTTCCGTTAATTTACATATAAATATCACAGCACCATATGGTTTTTCGTATGTTTGCCCACAAAGGTAGCACCTAACGCGTCTGCCATATAACCATCCCCCTTCCCCATTTTGGAAAAAAAAAATGTTTTTTTTAAAATAACCAGTTAATCATTTTCCTGTCTTTTCTTGACAAATATTCCCCTCCTCAAATTCACGGATGCTCCGACAAACATCTTCAATTTTTTTTCACCAAATTTTTACGACCGCTAGCTCGTGTACGAAGAAGCAACAGATACCTCCACCAGGAGAGAAAAAGATCGATTTTGCTGCTATTTCGAATCCCGCATCAATTACTGTAATCAGACTTTCTTCCCCAATGTGCTATTTTTAGCGAGATCCTGTAGATTGCTCTTCCATGCCTTTGGTGGTGTTTTTCAATGTGATGCATGAGTATTAGCGTGAGCGAGATGAGACTCTCTCTCTCTTGCATCGTGAGCTTCAATCGATATTCCGTGCCCAAGACAGAGGAGATCTGTCGATGGAAAATAGTCTATTACCGAAGATACATCGACAGAGTAGAACAAAAAAGCGTCTTGTTATTTATGACAGTGTGAACTTTTGCTTTCGTCGAAAACATTATCGTTTTCATAACACTCTTCGTCTACCATCGTAATTTTCAGCGTTTTGTACATTTCCGTTTTGTTAAAAGAGATTTTCGCACACGCCCTTTCATCCAGTTCCCTTTTCTTACTGTCTCTTTACGTCAAGATTTCTTTTAAAGCAGCGATTCTTAACATACTTTTGGGTCACGGGGCCTCCTTTCCGGCATGAGGACGGCTGTGGGGCCCCCCTCATTACACATAAATCAACAAATATAACATATGCAACGTTAACGACCATTTTGTTTTAATCGAGCCGATAGAAATGCTGGTCCCGTCGGACCCCCCAAAAAATCCTTCCTAGGATGCCCTTGTGGGAGTCATTGGCCTCAGAATAAGAGCCTCTGTTTTAAAGTTTAAACAATCTCTAATGTCTTTAAAAACTTTAATCGGGAATGGTAACTGAAAGCACAAAAAAAGTCGGTCTGATGAACTAAGAATTCGTTCCTTATGTTTACAGTTTGGATCATTATCACTGCTTTCCAGGCATATCCATAGGTGCTCAGATCCTCCCCCCCCCCCTCCTCAAGTTATCCATCAGCGTCCTTCTGCCCGTTCTGTGTTGGTTTACAACAAAAGCCCTCTCACGCGTCTCATGTGCCTTTCATTCCTGTTCGTACCATTCTGTACTCCCTGCTCTCTGAGTCTAAGCAGCTATGCAGATTCGCTTCTCTCTAAGTCATCCACACTGCCTATATCTCTAAGGCATACTTTTTTCCCTTGCAGCAAGCAGAGTCTTACAAGCAATACAGGGGAAGATATTAGGACTACTACCTTCCATTTACTCCGTCTCCAAATGGCGATAAAAGGAAGGTGTTCTTTGTGTTTTACGTCTAATGGAGAATGAGTAGCGAGGCGGAAAGTGCACTAGACTCTCATGAGTAAGGTCTATGGGTGGAACCAGGGAGAAGTTATCCCAGGCATCCACTTGTACTAGTAGGGAGATATAATAAGTGGTGGCTTTCTGTAGCTATTTTGGTGGTTTTATGTGATATAGTGGCTTTAGTGGCTTTCTATATTTCTTTAAGTGGCTTTACTTTGTGTCGTGACTTTAGTGGCTTTCTATAGCTTTTAGTGGCTTTATATGATGTGATGACTTCGGCAGATTTTTACATAATGTGGTGGCTTCAGTGTATTTCTGCAGCTCTTTCAGTTGCTTTATATGATGTTGTGGCTTTAGTAACTTTCTGTAGTTCTTTTAATGGCTCTAAGTGATGTGGTGGCTTTAGTGACTTTCTGTAATTCTTTTAATGGCTTTACGTGATGTGGTGGCTTTAGCTATTTTCTGTAGTTCTTTTAATGGCTCTATGTGATGTGGTGGCTTAAGCGACTTTCAGTAGTTCTTTTAATGGCTCTATGTGATGTGGTGGCTTTAGAGACTTTCTGTAGTTCTTTTAATGGCCCTACGCGATGTGGTGGTTTTAATGACGTTCTGTAGTTCTTTTAATGGCTCTACGTGATGTGGTGGCTTAAGCAACCTTCTGTAGTTCTTTTAATGGCTCTACGTGATATGGTGGCTTTAGCGACTCTCTGTGGTTCTTTTAATGACTTTACGTGATGTGGTGGCTTTAGTGGCTTTCTTATTAGTGTCTCGACCTTTTGTGCTGCCTGAGCCTTTTGTAATTAACATTCTCTTCACACTTCTTCAGTGTATCCTCTCCTCTCCTCAAAACTTATTGACACACATAACTTTAAGACAGTGAGGCCCACTGTCCCATCTGGCAGGGACAATCATAGTCCCTTTGGTGGCGGAGTGTCCTAGAGTTATATTGCACATTCTCTGGTTGTGTGGTTCCACCCAGGACCGAAAAGTTAGCCCTCGTAGCCCGCTCCACAACCGACACAATGATGCGCCCCAACATCTTCATCGAATTGGCTGAAAAGAACATCAAGCTCGCATTTATGAGGAGAAAAAGAAGAAGAAGAAGAAAAGGAGGAGGAGGAAGAGGCAGAAGAAGAAGAAGAAAAAGAAGAAAAGGAGGAAGACGAAGAAGAAGAAGAAGAAGAGGAAGAAGAGGAAAAAGAAGAAGAAGAAGAAAGAAGAAGAAGAAGAAAAAGAAAAAGAAGAAGAAGAACAGGAGGAGGAGGAGGAAGAAGAAGAAGGAGGAGGAGGAGGAATAGGAAGAAGAAGAAAGAGGAGGAGGAAGAAGAAGAAGAAGAAGGAGGAGGAAGAGGAAGAAGAAGAAGAAGGAGGAAGAGGAAGAAGAAGAAGGAGGAGGAGGAAGAAGAAGAAGAAGAAGGAGGAGGAAGAGGAAGAAGAAGAAGAAGAAGAAAGAGGAGGAGGAGGAAGAAGAAGAAGGAGGAGGAAGAAGAAGAAGAAGGAGGAGGAGGAGGAGGAGGAGGAAGAAGAAGAAGAGGAGGAAGAGGAAGAAGAAGAAGAGGACGAAGAAGAAGAAGAAGAAGAAGAAGAAGGGTATCAACATAAGTTAAACTGTATATATGTTTTGATAAGTTTCTCGGTGTTCTAAAACTTCTCTGAGAAAACCCACTCTCTTGTTGTCTCTGACACTCTTTTGGTATGCTCTTTCCCCTCATGTAATTTCTATACTTGTATTAAATCGAGAGTGTGGGAAGAATGAAAGATGGAGTGATGAAGGGCAGAATGTAAGACTGGCCTGCGTGCCCAATTTTTTACCCTTTAAAAATAAAGATCATTCATTCATTTATACATTCATTCATTCGTTCATTCATTCTAACTGTGCAGGAGTTTACGTGCCATCACCAAAGCCAAATCTCTGCTGCTTTCTTCACATTTTCAGCACAATGGAAGTACCTGACAGCAGATTCATGGTTACACAAATTTGATGTATCTCTTTTTTTTTAGCAAACTAGATCTGAAGTCCTGCGCTGTACTTCATCATCATCATCATCATCATCATCATGCTCCGTACAGGTAGCCGTTGGTAGCCACGTGTCTCCGTAGATCTCTGACCTCGAGTCAGTTCAGTCGCTGGCGCGTCATCTCCTTAGACTGTCCATGACCTTTCTCTTGGTCTTCCCCTGCCTCTCTTCCCATTTATCTTTCTTGCTGTTATGATTATTTCAAGCGCTGCTTTCTCACTGTATGTCCAAAGAATGATGACTGTCATTTTCTTATGGATTTAATTAGGCTCTTTTCCATATTTGTTTTTGTTAGACATTTGTTACACACACAAAATATATCCATACTACAAGAACTTAATACTGAAGAAGATTGGCTAGTAAAGAAGATTAAACAGAGAAATAAATGTTTTTGACATAATAAACGTCATGAGAATTTAGAGAAAACAGTCTTGGAAAGGTACATAATGGAAAAAAGAAAGAGAGCAAGGCCAAGGCCAAGGCGAAGATGGCTGCAAGACATCGTTGATAATCTGCAAATGGATGTATCAGCAGCAGGGAATCTTGCTCACAAACGAGAGACCTACATGAGAGCTGTTAGGGAGACAAAGTTCCCCATGGCCTACAGGAGAGCTGTTAGGGAGGCACAGTTCCACAAGGGACATGGAAATGTATGACTATCATTGAGAATAAGAGAGTTCTAAGATGCTATATAGAACCTATTTTACTTTATGCAAGAGAAACACGGATTATGAATAACTGTTAGAACAAAGAATAAAGGCTGCTGAAATGTGGTTCTTAAGAAAGATTCTTCGCTTACCATGGATCATCATCATCATCATCAGGTGCCGTGCCGACTGGCGTTGGCTATTATGCTTCTCCAGAGTACCCGATCCTTCATGCAGGCCATCAGTTCAGTTGGTGATCTCCTCTTACACCATCCCGTCAGACTGTCCAGTATCATTTCTCTTGGTCTTCCTCTTGATCCTCTTCCTTCTATTTTTCCTGTTGTTATAATATTTTCAATGCCCCCTCTTCTCATTGCATGTCCTATGAAAGTACATTGTCTCTCTCTTATCTTTCTGACAAGGTTTTTTTGTCTCTCCAGCTCTTCTCATACACTCTTCTTTAGTTATTTTTGCTGTCCAGGGGATTCGCAACATTCTTCTAATAAACCACATTTCTGCTGCTTCCAATGATTTTGTGCAGACTTGCCTATTGTCCATGATTCACTTCCATATAACAAGATAGGTTCAATATAGCATTTTAGGACTCGTTTTATAACATTCATTGATAAAGATGTGTTAGCTAATATGTTTCTCATTCTCTGAAATGCAGTCTTTGCTTGGCCTATTCTGTTCCTAATTTCTGTTCTGCATTTCCCATCTGAAGTTATTACTGCTCCAAGGTATTTGAATTTCTGCACCTGCTTTAGAATGGTTCCGTTTAATTTAATACTGCATGCTGGTGGATTCTGTTTCTTAATATAACCATAGTCTCTGTCTTTTTGATGTTCAAAGTAAGGCCTTTCTGTTCACTTTCTTTGGCGACTTTATCCAAGAGATTTTGCAGGTCTTGTTGGTTCTCAGCTATCAGTACTGTGTCGTCAGCATACCGAAGGTTGTTAATATTGTATCCTCCAATTTTTATGCCTGGTTCTGTGATGATTGTTCTTAGAATATTCTCGCTGTACAGAGAAAAAAGGTCTGGAGATAGTACACATCCTTGTCGCACCCCTTGTTTTATAGGTTGGTATTTTCCAATTCTATTTTCAACTCGAACTGCTGCTTCTTGCTGCCAGTATAGATGTTTTACAATCCTCAAGTCTTTGCCGTCTATATTGATGTCTTCAAGCATTTTAATAATTTCACTATGTTTCACCTTGTCAAATGCCTTGGTGTAATCAATGAAGCATAAGTAGAGATCTTTCTGTACTTCTAAAGCTCTTTAATGATTAAGATGTTTAATCTTCTTTACTAGCCAATCTTCTTTACCATGGATAGCCAGAAAAAACAAATGAAGAAGTATTACAGCAGGCTAAAGAATATTCCAGACTGGTGCCACACATAAGAAAAAGGCAACATTTCTCGGACACATCAGCAGTTTTGAAGGTTTCGAGAAATTGGTTATAACAGGAAAGATAAATGGCAAACGACAGAGAGGGCGAAGAGGACAGAAATACCTGGATGGCATGGCTTGGCAGGGAAACAGCAATTGAACTGATTGACACGGAAGACCAAGCGAGATGGATAGAGATGACCGCCTTCGCCTATCGGCATGGAATTGTCTGATAAAGAGACATATTATGCTACGGAGGCAATTACGAAATATGATGTTAATGTCCATATTTTCCTTGACCTGTCGACACACTAGAGGGCGATGTGATCAGCATCACGCCTGGTCGCCTTTCCCTTCCCCAAGCTCCAGATGAAGTCAGGTACCCATTTCTAAAGCTAAGTGACTGGGGCGAATCCGGCCGGATTCGAACAACCAACCCTCTCCTTGGGGGGCTGCTCTGAGTTACAAATAAAGCAAAGTGTTAAAGAAGCGACCACAGCTTGGAATTGTGCCTTGGGCACAGGTGTCTTATCTAGATGACATAGGTTTGAAGCAAGGTAAGGATTTTTGTTTTTCAGTGATAAACGTAACAACCTTCCACTGATACTCAATGACAAGTGTAGCAACCTTCCTTTTATACTCAGTGACAAATGTAGCAACCTTCCTTTATTACTCAGTGACAAATGTAGCAACCTTCCTTTATTACTCAGTGACAAATGTAGCAACCTTCCTTTTATACTCAGTGACAAGTGTAGCAACCTTCCTTTTATACTCAGTGACAAATGTAGCAACCTTCCTTTTATACTCAGTGACAAGTGTAGCAACCTTCCTTTTATACTCAGTGACAAGTGTAGCAACCTTCCTTTTATACTCAGTGACAAACGTAACAACCTTCCTTCGATACTCACTGACAAATGTAACAACCTTCCTCTGATACTCAGTAATAAATGTAATAACCTTCTCCTGATACTCAGTAATAAATGTAATAACCTTCCCTTGGCATTCACTGACAAATGTAACAACCTTCCCTTGACATTTACTGACAAATGTAACAACCTTCCCTTGACATTTACTGACAAATGTAACAACCTTCCCTTGACACTCACTGACAAATGTAACAACCTTCCCTTGACACTCACTGACAAATGTAACAATCTTCCCTTGACACTCACTGACAAATTTAACAACCTTCCCTTGACACTCACTGACAAATGATATTCCTAGGCGGGCCATTATCTCTCAGCCCGAAAGTATCACTCCAGAGGTCGTCCATTATTGCTGTAAACATCCCAAATGTTAACAAATTTCAAGAATTCAATTCCCCCCCCCCCCCTCTAATTAAAATATGTCCCAAAATACACCCCTCCCTTTATTCCACAATCACATAAAGTTATGAAAATTATAATAGTTTTATAATTACTTTTGTTTCATAAATGTTAAATCTGGGGGCCTGGTTAGCCGAGAGGTTAGGCGCTTGGTCCACTTATTCGGTAGTACCGGGTTCAGACCCATCAGTGGGATTTTTTTTTTCCTCTGGTACACACCCAAAAAAGAATAGGCCCAGGGGCCACCACAACGTCTGAAATTGGGTACCCGAGAAATCTGGGAAGGTAAATACGGCCAGGCGTGATACTGACCACATCAAACTTTCATGTGCCGAAGGTCACGGAAAATATGGATCTATCGCCGGACCCCCCTCCCCCCACCCCCCAATACGCCTTAATGGCGTGGTAACAGGGGATTTTTACCTTTTATCTTTTTATGATTCATCATTTTATTTTTACCAAAAAAAAACTGACAGTGTAGACATGAGTTTGGCTTGAATCCTGTACCTCCATCGTATCAATGACTGTCAATCTTTCTTGACAACTTTCTCTCTCTTCCCCGCCCCAACAGCCAAACCCCACCACCCCCATTATTTTTTGTTGGCGTAATTAATATACAACACCCAGCTCCCACTCCCCTCCCACCTGATTCTCTGACACTGATATATTCGTTGTTAAACGACAGCTATTTTATTGACAGATTAAAGAAACATGAAGTCTTGCACTTGGGAATAAATCTAAACATTAAAAACACTTTCCATTGAAGCAAGCAACAAACAAACAAACAAACAAACAAACCAGCTACAATGAAAAAAAAACAACAAAAAAAAAACAACTGCAACTGTGGTGGGTTATTTCGATTACAGACTCAGTGCCAAGTAATCGACAATGTAATTATATTCATTAATTCGCGGGACTTGTGCAGTGGTGCATGTAATCAATACTGCATATAATATCAAATATTCTTACCTGAGTATTCCATATATATATATATATATACAAGCATAACTGTTGGTTATTTTATAGAGTGGGAGGACTCACAGAAATCATTTGATTTCGATTTCGGTATCGAATAATGCACTTGCAATATTATAGATCTTTAGAACACAAAACAATTTGAACTTTATCTTCGTTTTAAACTTTCTTTACAAGTATCAGAAACTAATAACGTTAATGAGAGTGATAAAATTTACTTGTGGGCGACAAAAGTTTGGCACTACTTTCAAGCCGAAGCACACAATGCGACTCCTCCTATTTCTCTAGCAGGCGTATTAATTTTTATTTGGTCGATAAATCTCTTCCCAAGCTGTTGAGGTTGAAATGTCACGGAAAAAGTCGAACTACGCGAAGTTTTTATTTTTCTTGTTTTAAAACCAGGCATTGATATATACAACCTGTCACATACAGGTAAACACCCACCAGTACATTTACATACACATATGTATGTGGGTAGATGAAAGCTGTATTTTATGCACAGTAGAAACGTTTAAGTTTTGATGATGAATTTTTTTTTTTATGATAACGATCTGTAAAAACAGGCATACAGAAAAACAAAGAGATAGACAAGCAGACAGACTCATGGATGGATGAATGGAAGGATGGATGGATGGTGGATGGATGGTGGATGGATGGATGGATGGTGGATGGATGGATGGATGGATGGATGGATGGATGGATGGTGGATGAATGGATGGTGGATGAATGGATGGATGGATGGATGGTGGATGGATGGATGGATGGATGGATGAATGGAAGGATGGATGGATGGTGGATGGATGGATGGATGGATGAATGGATGGATGGATTAGGTAGTTAGAGAGACAGACAGACAGACAGACGGACGGACGGATAGATAGATAGATAGATAGATAGATAGATAGATAGATAGATAGATAGATAGATAGATAGATAGATAGATAGATAGATAGATTTACTAAACAATCGTATGTTACTAACAACGTGTAGACTTGGAGAACAGAGATGCAGAAAAATTCAGAAAATATACTTGTAAGTACGTCCTCTGTCTCAGATCTTGTCAATTATTCTCACGACCTGACCAAATCTTATGCTGTACTCCTACAAACATGATGTAAGGACGTCTTATGATTGCTAAACGAGCGTGCCCGTCGCATAAATGGGACCTTCTGGGACAGTGGCAGTGTGCCTAACCCAGTCGACCTCTGAATTTTCTAGCAGAGAGGGTCCCGTCCCATCTTCATGTGTAATGTCCCAGGAGTCATCAGAATGGTCATTATTAAGTTTATGTCAGTAGAAAAAAGTGACAAACAAGAATCACCATCGTCATCATCACCAGTTTCTTCTTCTTCATCGTTGTCATCATCATCTTCTTCTTCTTCTTCCTCTTCCTCTCCTCATCATCATCATCATAATCATCATCATCTTCTTCTTCTTCTTCTTCATCGTTGTCATCATCATCTTCTTCTTCTTCCTCCTCCTCCTCCTCATCATCATCATCATCATCATCTTCTTCTTCTTATTCTTATTCATCACCATCATCATCATCATCATCATCTTCTTATTCTTATTCATCATCATCATTATCATCACCTTCTTCTTCCTCTTCATCATCATCATCATCTTCTTATTCTTCTTCTTCTTCTTCTTATTCTTATTCATCACCATCATCATCATCATCATCATCATCATCTTCTTATTCTTATTCATCATCATCATTATCATCACCTTCTTCTTCCTCTTCATCATCATCATCATCATCTTCTTCTCCTTCTTCTTCTTCTTCTTTATCTTGTTCTTCTTTATTGACTGCAAGAGGAAAAAAACCCACTGTTTCCTGATCGTCTGAAGTTTTGGGTCCAGATGTTCGAGGTAACGGAGCCGGCAAGGGGAGAATTGGTTAGAGGCAAACTCCCTGACAAGATTTGCCAATCTGTTCATTTATCTCACATCCAGCCGTAGTAGTCCGCCGTATTTTTTATGTACAAACTGTCGTTCTTTGTTGCCAACTTCTTGAAGATGTAGTATGAGCTCTTCCATCTTGGCTGTGGAACGGCTATGCCAAGGATCGGATGACTGTTCCATTACTAGTCTTCTTCTTCTTCTGCTTCTTCTTCTTCTGCTTCTTCTTCTTCTGCTTCTTCTTCTTCTTCTTCTTCTTCTTCTTCTTCGTCTTCTTCTTCTTCTTCTTCTTCTTCTTCTTCTTCTTCTGCTTCTTCTTCTTCTTCTGCTTCTTCGTCTTCTTCTTCTTCTTCTTCTTCTTCTTCTTCTGCTTCTTCTTCTTCGTCTGCTTCTTCTTCTTCTTCTGCTTCTTCTTCTTCTTCTTCTTCTTCACGTGACGTGTCCTTTCCAGAACGTTGTCCCTCTCACTACCACTCTGAATGCAATGTGGTTTTGAGCAAGTTGACCAGTGCCTCGCAATGACATATTTGGGCCTTCCATAATGCCCTGAGCTCACCCACGGCGAGGTTGTCCCTCTTCTATTTTTGTCTGGCACTATGTCTTCTAGCAGGGCTCACCTGGGCAAGAACAGAAGAAAAAAAAAAAAAGACAAAGGACAGGCGTTTGTGGAAAATCCTTGCGGAAGTCCGCATGTGCCTTGGGACCTTAATGTTCAGAGAGAGGTGTCTTCTAGTATCAACCTCTCCAAACCAACAGCGTCTCTTAATGTGGTCGAAGTATCCCAGATTTCTAACTTTAGTGGTGTTCAGGAGCCAGTTTTCTGCGACACCCAATCCCGTTAGTATCTGCTTATTTGATTTTCTTTCTATCCATGGTATTCTAAGTGCCCTTCTATAATACCCCATTACTAGTCGAAAGAGCTTATTTGCAAACCCCAGAACCATGATGGAACACATCGAGTTTCGCCGAGCCATATTGAAAAAAAAAAGCCTCAGTTACGTACAAGCCCCTCCTACATCTACCTGATGCAGAATTTTCAATCTTTTTTTTTGTACCGTTAAAAACTATCCCAAAAAGAAAAAAAAAAAAGCCATGAAGGTGTTAACATCCAAAATGGCGTTGTGTTTTATTATAAATTTCCTATATCACAATATGCCTACACAGTAGCCTACCTTTAAAGCGGAGATTTCAACCCGTCGCTTTATATTGCAGATTCCACGTGTCCGCCATATATGACAGCGGATGGTGGCTGTATGGGCGTGGTGATTAGGTGGAAAAAAAAAATAAGTAGTCGCTAGAGCGGATTTGCTACTTTTTCTTCGTCCCCGCTTCTATCGCTTCTACGTAGTAGTAGAAATGTCATGTGCCGTTGTTGTAGAATTGTCGATATTTTCTTTTTTTTTTTCTCTCTCTCCACCCTCGGTCCGATAGGTAGATCTGGATACGTTGATGTAGATGTCCTCAATCTGTCGAGGTGATGCTTTCAGTTCAGGAGATAGTTACATGTTGTTTATTTGCTGTTGTTGCATTGATAGCGAAAGGGACGGTGGCAGGTGAGACGTTAAAATAACGTTCTGTTGTAAGGTTGAAATAGTCGCCGCTGTAGGGTTAAAACAGCCGCTGCTGTAAGAGTTAAAACAGAGTCCGGTGAGTGTTAAAATAGTAGTCTGTTAAAAAAAAACGTTAAAATAGTATTATATGAGTGGATGTATCTTTAAACCAGCGTTTTGAAACAGTACTAGTTATGGCTTTTAAAACGGTAACAGCATATCGTTAAAATAATAGTAAATGTAACAAAAGTAGTGAGTGTTCGTGTAGAGTTAAAATAGTACTCGACATAGCTATAAAACAGAAACCAAGTTTTTTTAAAAAAACCGCTGTAAATGTATCAGTTTTCTGCTGCTTTATTTACTTTCACCATTCACTGACAGTGGTTATGTGATGTTCTGTGCTGATGTGGTTAGTTAAAGCTGTAATACTGGTTACAGCTGCAGTGGCAGTTGCAATGGGGCAATTCCAGCAGCCAGAAATGTTTGTAGTAAGAGAAGAGAATTGTAATGGCAGTTTGAAAAAAAAAAAGGTAACAGCAATGTGGGATTCAAGGTTTAGAGCGGCATGGTTGCTGTCATTATTTCTTTGTAGTTGGCGATTACAATGTCATGGCAGCTGAAGTGTCCGGAATACATAGGTCATGTCCAATGAAGCGATCTTTTTTTTTTTTGTTTCATGGAAGTGATTCTATATGCTGGCTGCTCGTTTCGCTCAACTACCTCACGGGAACAGAGTGATCTATCTGTAGATACTCTTAGTAGATACTCTCTTTTTTAGTAGTAGTAGTCGTAGAAGTAGTCGTAGAAGTAGTAGTAGTTGTAGTAATAATAATGGTGGTAGTAGTAGTAGTAGTGGTAGTAACTGTAGTAGTAGTTATAGGAGCAAAAGTAGTAATAATAGTGGTGGTAGTTTTAGCAGTAGTAATAGTATTAGTAGTAGTAGTAATAGTAGTAGTTGTTGTAGTAGTAGCAGCAGTAGTAGTAGTAGTAGTAGTAGTAGTGGTGGTGGTGGTAGTAGTCGCAGTAGTAATCGTAGTAGTTGTAGTAGTAGCAGCAGCAGTAGTAGTAGTAGTAGTAGTGGTGGTGGTGGTAGTAGTCGCTGTATTAATCGTAGTAGTAGTTGTAGTAATAATAATAGTAGTAGTGGTTGTGGTAGTAGTTGTAGTAGTAGTTAAAGGAGTAGTAGCAGCAATAATGGTGGTGGTAGTTTTAGTAGTAGTAATAGTAATAGTCATAGTAGTAACAGTGGTGGTGGTGGTGGTGGTGGTTGTAATTGTAGTAGTAGTAGTAGTAGTGGTAGTACTAGTAGTCGTAGTAGCAGTAGTAATAGTAGTAGTTGTAGTAGCAGTAGTAGTAGTTGTAGTAGCAGTAGTAGTAGTTGTAGTCGTAGTAGTAGTAGTAGTGGTAGCAGTAATAGCTGTAGCAGTAGTAATGGTATAGTAGTAGCAGTAGTAGTAGTAGTAGTAGTAGTAGTAGCAGTGGTAGTAGTAGTAGTAATAGTAATAGTAATAGTAGTAGTAATAGCAGTAACAGCAGCAGCACCAGTAGCTGTAGTGCTAGTAGTAGCAGTAGTAGTAGCAACAGTGGTAGTAGTAGTAGTAGTTGTAGTAGTAGTAGTAGTAGTAGTATTAATAGTAGTAGTAGTAGTAGTAATAGCAGTAACAGCAGCAGCACCAGTAGCTGTAGTGCTAGTAGTAGCAGTAGTAGTAGCAACAGTGGTAGTAGTAGTAGTAGTTGTAGTAGTAGTAGTAGTAGTAGTATAGTAGTAGTAGTAGTAGTAATAGTAATAGTGGTAAAAGTGATGGTGGTAATAGTAGTATTTGTAGCAATGGAAGTTCTTGGAACTGCGATAGTATTATTGTAACAATAGAAATAGTCATAAAAATATTAGTAGTAGTAATACTTAGTAGTAATATTAGTAGTAGTAGTTTTCCTACTGGTAGTAACAGTAGTAGTGGTTGCGGTAATAGTAATAGTAGTGATATTAATAGTAGTAGTAGTATCTAAAGCAGTAGATGTGGTACTGGAAGTATTAGTAGCAGTATGTATGTGATGGAATTTGGAGTAGTATTAGTAGTAGCAGTAGCAGTAGTAGTAGTAGTAGTAGTAGTAGTAGTAGTAGTAGTAGTAGTAGTAGTAGTAGTAGTGATACATTTAGCAGGAGCAGTATCATTAACAACAGTAAATCATGCAGTACATGCTACAAATGTTGTAACAGCAGCAGTGTAGCTGAAGCTCTTTCTTACTTGAATTAGATTATTCTATAACGCAGCTGAAACCGAAATATCGGCCGAGATTTTAGAATTGAATTCGAAGTGAAGACATTTTCCAGTATTGAATTAGTAATACATTGTGCTACAATTACCTCTCTTTTTTGTTGTGTGGCAGCGCACGTGTATGCAACATTTCCAGACCAATTGCTTCCTACTGCAGATATATACATTTTTTTCATTGGATGCCTACCTGTCAAGAGCCAGGCTGTCTCGAAGATCGATTTGCCAACATCTTCACGGTAGTTGACTGCTGTACGCTTTGTTCCCCGTCTCTGGTACGGCTTTGTCTTGAATCCTGACAATTAACGAAAGTTTTATGGGACAAGTTTATGCGCTGTGAAAAGGTTATAAATCTTACCAAATTTATACATGAAGACATAAAGTGCATTGTTCGTTAGAAGTGAATTTTGTATAGGAAATTCTGTTTGACTAATTGAAAACAATTTTTAAAGAGTTTTTTTGAATACAGAAAAGAATATTCAGCATAGTTTGTTCAGGCGAGGGTGTTTAGTCTGAACGTCTTCGCCCAAATAAGACTTCGTCATTTTTTTTTAAATCAAAGGCTGAATACTGAGGTTGAATGCACGCTTTCCGGTCAGTTATGCACTTCGCCCGCAAGTTCCGCGTCCGCCGGCTCTCCGACATACCAGAAAGCAAGCCGCGGTCGTCTCCATGTCGCCTGATCAGAGCCAGTCCTCTCCAAGAGTCGGTGGGTATAACTGTTGTGGTGTGTTGATAAGTCAGAAAAGAACAAAAAATTATGATGATGTTGATGCTGTGCAGATGCTGGTCTGTTTATTGTTGTGTTTTAGGGCAGTAATGGTGTTGATTCCCAGGTCACTGCCAAGGCAGTTTTCGAGATTTTCAAAAACTACTACATTTTCTCATCAATTTCTAGGACCGCAAAGAGTGAAGTCAGTCCAATTTTCTCACTTTCCATAGAACAAACCATTAACTTCAGGTCACATTCAAGGCAAAACTCTGCCAGAAAAGTACGATTTGCTTGCTTTTATTATTATTTTTTTTTGTGTGTGTGTGCCTATTATAAAGGCGTTCTGCCGAAATATTGGATAATTATGTTACCTTATATTGCCACTTTCACTTTCCTTTCTTCTTCCTCTTATAACCGTTTTCACTACATACCTCTTTGTACTTCCAACAATAGCAGAAATGATTGACAATTTAAAGTTCTTCTCGAATGACGGCTTCTCGTGGTAATATCTCACTCCTCTTTGACAGCTGTAATCAAGTACTTCGACGCTTCTCAACCTGGGAGTCCGGGAACAATAGCGTGAAGGTCCGTGCAGAAAGCCTAATTTTATACATTTAACTTTAATTTCGTACATAAAAAATCCTAGGCCCACAATCTTTTAAAATACGGACATTCGAAAGATGTAACATCAGGTAGCAGGAGATTTAAAGAAGGGGAAGGGGTAATGGGGTAGCGCAGAGAATTATCACTGCCTTTAGAGGGTCCTTGATCTGAAAAAAGGCTAGGAACCGCTGAAGTGTACAAATCATTGTTGTGTTGTTAAGAATACTTCGTAGCGTTATGGCGAAAACTGTAATGTAAATATTCCAGACAGAGTCGATATTTTCCAGATTTATGCCAAAAAAAAAAGGGATGAAACCGAATAAGGAATAACCCGACAACTTGCTACTTTTAGAAACTTGCAGAAACCCAAATTATGGTCGAGTCGGAGTTATCCAATATGAGCAGGCTGGAGCCAACTGGATAATGACTCACGTTGTTTCCCAGCGTTGTTTCTTTATCTCATTTCTCAGCCAATCGCCTGCTTCTACTTTGTACGTACTTACATCTATCTTGGCAAATTTTGTGCCCGTCTTTCCTACGAGAATGCGTCGACAGAGATAAGTCTCTGGTTTTTTTTCCATCTGTTTTTCGTGCTTTTATCTGTTTTGTCGATTTTGTAAACCTTGCCAAGTCAGACTAGAGAAATAAATCTTGTCCAATTAAAGACTAGAATAAACCCTGTCGAGTCTAGGGCTAGGGAAATAAACCCTGCTCAGTCAAGAATTATGGAAACATACTCTATTGGGTCTAAGAGTAGTGGAATAAACCTGCCGCTTCGAGGACCGTGAGAATGTCAAAGTCAAACACTAGAAAAATAAAGCCTGCTAAGTCAAGGACTATGAGAATAAATCTTGTCAAAGTCAAAGACTAGAGAAATAAACCCTGCTAAGTCAAGGACTATGAGGGAAAAAACCCTGCCGAGGAAATGACCACAGAAATAAACCCTGACAGGAAAATCAGCAACAAAGATGCAACACGCCTGATTTACAAGATTCCTTTCTAACCATCTCTTGGTATCTTTGCAGGTTCAGAGATTTCTGAACCGTGTCTATTATCTAGAGCTTTTCCTGCCACATGATGATGAGCAGAGAAGAGGTGCGTAGAGGATGCACTTCGACAGAAATCTTTCTGCGTTATCAGATGTCCAAGCCAAGGTCGCTAGACGCATTTATTTGTTTCGTTACTGTCTGCAAAATGGGAAAAGAACGGCATATGGTGGGAGAGGTTCCGAATTAACAGGCAAGTAACAGCCTATCTTCTACGCAACGTAGTGCGATCAGAACACGTAATAGTTACGCTGTTATCGTTAGAGGTAGGTTAATGCAACATCTCATACGTAAAGAGGAAATCGGTTGAGGATGTGTATACATTTACAAAAACAAAACAAAAAACACAAGGGCAAGGGATTAAGAGTTTTAACACGAGTTCTCTCTCTTTTCTCGCCTTCTCTTTTTTTGTGCACCCAATAACATGTGAGTTCATAGCAAACAACAGTCTTACCACGTCCGACTTATAACGACTTATAACGAAGGTGACGTAATGCGAGCATTTTGAACTACGAGTGTGGCTTTTCATTGCCACTAGGCGATAGTCCTTTGGGGAAAAAATGGATGGCACATCAAGAGATGTTGGACTAGATAAAGTTCGCTCTGAGTTACAGAAGCTGGTAGGTCTGTTTTATCTGTGGATGGGTTTGGCTACGAAAACAGAAGCAGTACGTTTATTTATTTATTGATAAGAAAGTCAATTTAGTTTTTGTTATCTATCTATCTATCTATCTATCTATCTATCTATCTATCTATCTATCTATCTATCTATCTATCTATCTATCTGTCTGTCTGTGTGTCTGTCTATCTATCTAGCTCAGTGTCAAATACAAAGAGGCTTTGCTCTCTCCAAAAGCGAGCAGTAAAGCTTATTAGTGACAAAGATCAAGCACAAACAACTAATCATCACAAACGTATCAAAATATTACCTCTTAAGAACAGGTTCCTCTTCAACAAAGCCAAGTTAGTACATCAAATTCTTTCACGGCATGCCCCGCCTTATCTATGGAACCTGTTTAAATTTAGCCCAAAGTGCAGCCAACGCTTAAACAACATATGTCTTCCAAAACCTAGACTTGATCTTTACAAGAAAAGCTTTAGTTATTCTGCTGCTCATCTTTGGAATACCCTCCCATCCTATATAAAAAATATAAATTATACTCCTTCCTACAACTACAAACTTTCCCAATATCTATTTGATGTCGACTATATGCCTCCATGAATTATAAAACCTAAAAGTTATCTTAAGCTGCTCTTACAGACACCGAATAATTATTTTCTGAATAGTCCCGAAAATTTTGTTTAGTAGATAGTCATTTATAATGTATGTAGTTACTTCTGTACTGAGTGAATGTTTAAGAGCGAAACGTAAATGTTATATTTTATTT
Source organism: Achatina immaculata (assembly GCA_009760885.1). Lineage (NCBI taxonomy): Eukaryota > Metazoa > Mollusca > Gastropoda > Stylommatophora > Achatinidae > Lissachatina > Lissachatina immaculata. The sequence continues at coordinate 40,256,851 of CM019695.1, forward strand.
TATGTCTCTCAGCTTCAGTGTTAGTTATGTTTGTTATATGAACAGCATATTTGTAGAATGTCTGGAATAGAGTGAAAGATGTATGATAAAGGGCAGAATGTCAGACGGGCCTGCGTGCCCAATTCTTAACCCTTTTGAAATAAAGATCTATCTATCTATCTATCTATCTATCTATCTATCTATCTATCTATCTATCTCTATCTATCTATCTATCTATCCATCCATCCATCCATCCATCCATCCATCCATCCATCCATCCATCCATCCAAACTTCCACCCACTACCCACCCACCCACCCAATCTATCTATCTATCTATCTATCTATCTATCTATCTATCTATCTATCTATCTATCTATCTATCTATCTATCTATCTATCTATCTATCTATCTATCTATCTACCTATCTATCTATCTATCTATCTATCTATCTATCTATCTATCAGGGGGTGATTGATAAGTTCTCAGCATAAAGTACAAATACTTGAAACGCACATGTGTAGCTCAGGTTAATGTAAGATTAAACACCAAGTTTCGAGAAATTAACTGCAACCAATTGGTTTTTGCAGGCTACTGAAGTGATAAAGGGGTGACAGAAATTGAGAAAATGGATAAAATTTCTCATCGAGCAGTCATTCGCTATCTCTGCATCAAGGGCTTATCATCGAACGAGATCCATGAGGATATGGTAGAGACTCTAGGGGAGAGTGACCCTTCTTATAACGCAGTGAAGAAATGGGCAGCTCAATTCAAACATGGAAGGGAGAGTCTGGAAGATGATCTTCGTCCAGGAAGACCAAGAACTGTAGCCACCGATGAAACGACCGGCAAAATCCATGACCTGAGGATCGACGACTAACTGCCCGGTACATTGCTACTGGGTTGGGCATCTCCCAGGAATTTGTTCATGTCATTATCACAATGATTTTCAAATGACAAAGGTCTCTGCTCGATGGGTTCCGAAACTTCTTGGAGCTGATCACAAACCACAGCGACTCAACATGTCGAGACGATCTTGGACATTTTTCTGCAGATCGTGAAAATTTTCTTCAGCAATTTCTGACTATGGATGAGACTTGGGTTCATTTTCAACCAGAAACCAAAGAAAAGTCAAAGCAGTGGAAACATCATGGATCTCCACCTCCAAAGAAAGCAAGGGTGGTTTTGTCTGCAAGCAAAAGATATGGATTCCATCTTTTGGGATTCAAAAGGCATGCTATTGATAGACTATCTTCAAAAGGGCAAAATGGTCACCTGGGCCTATTACGCTGATCTTATGAAGCAACTGCGGGTCAAACTGAAGAAAAAGCGTGGAGAGAAAGTGACGAGAGGAGTCAGCTTTAAACTTCTTACGTTCTAAAGGGAATGGGCCTCTCTGGGTCATGTGTCCCAGAGGTCTGTGAGTTGTTGGTTTCTAACCGCGTCACGAGGCTGAAGATATCTATCTACCCGAATGTTTGCGTCTGTAACTTGCCAAAGTTCCTTGCTGGTTGCTTGTTGGGTGGATTCAATATTTTTTTTCTTATTGTAATGTAACCAAGTCCTTGACCGCTCTTCCGTTTGTCACGTGTTCAGCTACCCTTTTCACGGATACGGGGCGTTGTTGGACTTTTAAGGGACAGAAATCTGTACGAATAAGGATCGTTTTTACCACCGTCTCGTACGAAAGTCAAGTTTGAGGTCCAGCAACAGCAGCAGATCAGTCGATGTGACGCTGGAGAGCGTACTTTAACAAAAAACAAAAAAAAAGATATCAGAACGATTATAGAAGTTTCTGGAATACCATTATGACCATCCCTGCCTGATACACAAAGTTATCTCGTACCAGCGCTAGTTGTCCATCCCTCTTCTTCTTACAAGTTTCATTGCTGATTTTGGTCGAACTCAAAGTCGAATGTTTAATTTCTCCAAACATGGAATGGTTGATAAACATTCTGAATCCATGGAGTAAAAAGCAACACGTGTGTGTGTTGTTGTTGTTGTTGTTGTTGTTGTTATCATTCATCACGGCCGTCGTATTTATGAAATGACGTAATGCCTATTTTTAACACTTGCTCCAGTTTTAAAAATAAACTCTCAACTTTGAAACAAAACTATATACCAGCAGTTTTTTAGAATTATTTTTTTTTAAACGGCTCATGATATTCTAAGAAAGAGAGAGAGGTTCTCAAACAATGTGAAATATCCCCCTATTCCCCCCCCCCTTCTACCTCCTCCAGAAAGGGACTTTTAATGCAAAATAGGGTCAGAATCACTGTTTTAAGAGCTAAATTATGTGCCATTCTTCTTTGTGTGTTTCCAGAAACCACTCGCTAGTACATTTAAAATGTTTCACTGCTCACGATAGTTTAGTATGTCCCCACGATACTCTACCAGTTTCAATTGATTCTCCCTAAACTTATTCGCAATTTCATTTGATTCTCTCTAAACTTTCCTCTGTCTCAACCGATTCTCTCCCCACCACAAATCTAGGTTACCCGTGACGTATCCTGTATAACGTTTCTCCTGTTTTAAAGTATGACGTTGTCCCGGATTCTTAAAAAAAAAAAAGGGTCTCCTATTGTAAAAATGGTGAATAGAAATCAGGTTTGTTGTGATGTCGGTAGAAATGTAGGTCAGTGCACACAAACTAGGAAGAACCCGGATGTAGCAGTAAACAATATGTAATCATACATTACCTGGAAAGAGAAATTATTACAGTCACATATGACACGTAAAAGCGCAGTCGTTATTCTGTATAAGAAAAACACTGATACAATAGAAACTTGTCAATATTGCAATTATTATGTTATTACTATGTTAATTAAGCTAATGAAAGGATTAATCTTCTGTCAAACTGGATCACGAGAAAGAGAAGAAACAGTAGGATATTGGTTTATAAGAAAAGATTAGGATATTGGTTTATAAGAAAAGATTAGGATATTGGTTTATAAGAAAAGATTAGGATATTGGTTTATAAGAAAAGATTAGGATATTGGTTTATAAGAAAAGAGAAGAAACAGTAGGATATTGGTTTATTAAAAAAAAAGAGAAGAAAAAGTAGGATATTGGTTTATAAGAAAAGTGAATAAATATTTGGATATAAGTTTATAAGAAAAGCAAAGAAACAGCAGGATATTAGTTTATAAGAAAATAGAAGAAACAGTAGGATATTGGTTTAAAAGAAAAGAGAAGAAACAGTAGGATATTGGTTTATAACAAAAGATTAGGATATTGTTTTATAAGAAAAGCGAGAAACAGTAGGATATTAGTTTGTAAGAAAATGGAAGAAACACTAGGATATTGGTTTATAAAAAAAAAAAAGAGAGAAAAAACTATAGGATACTGGTTTATAAGAAACAAGAAAAAACAGTAGGATATTAGTTTATAAGAAAAGAGAAGAAAAGGTAGGATATTGGTTTATAAGAAAAGGGAATAAACATTTGGATATTAGTTTATAAGAAAAGGGAATAAACATTTGGATATTAGTTTATAAGAAAAGGGAAGAAACAGCAGGATATTGGTTTATAAGAAAATAGAAGAAACAGTAGGATATTGGTTTATAAGAAAAGAGAAGAAACAGTAGGATATTGGTTTATAAAAAAAGAGAAGAAACTGTAGGATATTGTTTTATAAGAAAAGATATAAAAAACAGCAGGATATTGGTTTACAAGAAAAGGAAAATGTAAAAGATAGTATAGATAAACGGACAGACAAACATACAGAGAGGGAGGCATACAGGCAGATGGGTGGACAAACAGAGCGACAGAGGAGCATGCATATAGACATAAGGACAGACAGACAGATAGATAGATAGATAGATAGATAGATAGATAGATAGATAGATAGATAGATAGATAGATAGATAGATAGATAGATAGATAGATAGATAGATCAAGCTTCAGTTTATTCTGTTATTTTTCTCCCCCTCCCTACCCCCTGCCCCTAAAAGTGCTTTGCCTACGAATTTTTTTTCCAGTTCTGCCCAGACAATGCCATGTCCTATTAACTTACCTCGCAAAAACTCGTTGTTTCCTATGTGTATGTCATCTTGACGTCATCGTTGTTTCCTATGTGTATGTCATCTTGACGTCATCGTTGTTTCCTATGTGTATACAGATGTCATCTTGACGTCATCACAGTTCATGAATTCTTAACTTTCCTACCACGAGGAAAGATTCTTGTGAACATGGCCTTCTGTGACTTCACGTACGCTTTCGATATTCTTGTACACAATTTCAAAACACGATGCAAAAGCTATATTCCTGTACATAATTTTATTAGCTGAAACATCAGTAATAACCTGTACAATTCTAGTTCCATACATGTAGTATATAGTGTCAGTATTCGTTACGTGTCTCGGTGGTGCAGTTGTTAGTGCACTCACCTGCCGAGCAAAATGTCCCTGGTTCGATTTCTCATACCAGAGGATTTTTTTGTTGTTGTTTAGCACAACCAGCACCGGGATCACTCCAGTGTGGACGATACAAGCTTGGCTCGAGGGGTGTACGACCTTGACAGAAGCGTCATCGTCCACGTGATTTGGTAGTTGGTTTCAGGGGGAGGAGGGTATATATATATATATATATATACATAAACATTGGCCTGGATCAGATTAGATAAGGGGACATGGCCGGCGATGTAGTGTCTTCGTTGTGCTTATACTATTGCGCGTTGTTAGTATATTCTGCCGAGTCCACCTCATGTGGTATAGATTATGTAGTTGTGAATTAACCTGTGATGTAGTGTTCTTGTATTTACGTTATCAATATGGAAACTCAGTGTATGACATCGGTTTGATTTATCGGTATATTGGATGAGTAGCACGTATGATTCTTTTGTTACGCTTTTCATATAGACTGATCGTGTGCTGCAGAAGCACGGCTATATGGAGGTGTGCCACGGCAGAGATGGCTGCGGGGAGATCAGTGCTATTGCACATTAGATTCGTAGCGTAGGCTACGTGTAGGATCAGGAGAGCTCGGGACCTCATGCCCATCAGGTTTTCAATATGTAAATCTGAGAAGTCATTATCTTATGATACTATGTTTAATTACACTACATTTGCATTGACATTGTTCATCTAATTGCTTTTCTGTCATTGAAGATTGTTGAAGTATTCTGCATTGCATTGACCTTGTTCATCCAACTATTCGTCCATTATGATGAGAACTGTCTTGATGTCATGCTGATGTCAGTGTCTGTTGTGTGTGCTGTTGTGGCGTATAGTGAGATTAAAATGATGAGTCCTTAATTTCAGACTCGGTGACGTGTACTGCATGTCAATGTACTGTTGTGTTGATTGAATGCTTGAGGATTAGGCAAAATTAACATGCAATATACCAGGGAGGGGAGAACATGGGTTGGCGGTCATGATGGGGGTGCTAGATTGGCCTCGAGTACGGTAGTTCATCGCCAGGGAGTGTTGGTCTGTAACCATCCTGAGAAAATATTCCTCCTACTAGCTTTAATGTAAACTTGCACCAAACACGTTTTACACCTGCCTCAGAAAATGAGGGGGGGGGGAAGGAGGAGATAGACAGAGAGAGGGAGAGAGAATGCTGGCATCCCTATCTCAGATCTTATAGTGACCTACAAATGTGAAGGCACTAACATGCTACGAGACACAGAGATCCCAGCAACAGTTACAGCAACATAAATAACAACAACAGCGACAGCCGGGACAACAGCAACAACTAAAAAGCAACAGTAAGAGAGTCTTAATTTTCCCTTATTACTTCAAAGCTGGGAAAAAGAAAAACAGATCTAACATGCTACGGTATGCAAGTATAATCCTTCCAGTCTGACGAGCTGCATACTTCTTTCTCCTGTGCGCCTGCGAGATATTGTCTGGACATCAAAAGCCACGAAGGACATATGTGCGAGACATAAAAAGGAATGAGACAGAAAAGCAGCAGTATAACGACAGAACACAGCCAGGCATGTGATATCGTCCCTCAAGAAGTTCTTGGAGCAGAAGGAATCCTCTCTTTCTGAACGAAACAAAGTCTTAAACAAAGAACACGATATACAAGTTGTCTCTGACCTTCCACCACACACGACTGTCGGTCAGCGCTAAACCATCACCAAACAATGGTAAAATGATCAAGATTTCTTATAGCTCCCGTTACAGCTTGTTAACCCAGAGACTATTTCCTAGTGGATACTTCTAATGTTAACACACAATAATTAGTGTATAAGTATATAACTATACACGAAGCACTGCAGAGTGACCTATATTATCCAAAACGGGATAAAGTTCATATGCGAGTCTCTCTTTGCCTTAGATAGACTCAGCCAGAAGTTTCCTTGATTCTCCACAGGTCATTCTTCACACGATACACCTGTTTATACTTCATCCTTCATACGAGACATCTGCACATACTTCATCCTTCATACGAAACACCTCCTCATACTTCATCCTTCATATGAGACACCTGCTCATACTTCTTCCTTCATACGAAACACCTGTTCATACTTCATACTTCATACTTCTGGCTGGTAGGAACACTCTTCTTTTCAGAGATCTGTAGATTTCAACTTCAGGGCGATCTATCTTCATAACGCAGTGACTACTCGTCCGAACTGTGCTACATCTCTTCTTCTTCTTTAACCATCTCCACGTCTCCAAGTCTGACATCCGTCTCCAAATCTGATGTCCATCCTTCAATTCTGAAGCCCATCCTCCAACATTGACGCCTGTCCACAAACTCTAACGCCTGTCCTTCAACTTTGACGGCCGTCCTCCAACTCTGACGTCCGTCTCTAACTCTGACGTCCGTCTCTTCTCTAACTCTGACGTCCGTCTCTAACTCTGACGTCTGTCTCTAACTCTCCGTCTACAACTCTGAAGTCTGTCTCTAACTCTGACGTCCATCTCTAACTCTGCAGTCCATCTCTAACTCTCCGTCTACAACTCTGAAGTCCGTCTCTAACTCTCCGTCTACAACTCTGACATCCGTCTCTAACTCTGACGTCCGTCTCTAACTCTGACTTCCGTCTCTAACTCTGACGTCTGTCTCTAACTCTCCGTCTACAACTCTGACGTCCTTCTCTAACTCTGACGTCCGTCTGACGTCCGTCTCTAACTCTGATGTTCGTCCCCCAATTCTCACCCCGTTCTTTCGTGATGTTACCAAATTTCGCTCAGGAAAAAGTGTCATTTCTTCTAGATGTAAGAGTAACAAAGGGCTGACACTCCTACTTGTATTTCGCTTCCTGCACGAACGTGCAACAAATAAAACACGCTACGGCGTGTATTTCGACGAATGAATGGTGTAGTTGTTAGTGCAAAACTCTCACGGAGGTAAGTGGTTCAAGTCCTGGTTAGAGGAAAAACCCACCCATTTGTAGAAACTGGCGTCCGGTTTATCATGGAGCTGGGGAAGGACAGGCAACCAGGTAGTTCCTCTAGTGGGAACTAACACCATATCTCCTGATGTTGACCACATTATATTCTAGTGGGAACTAACACCATATCTCCCGATGTTGACCACATTATCTTCTAGTGGGAACTAACACCATATCTCCCGATGTTGACCACATTATCCTATAGTGGGAACTAACACCATATCTCCCGATGTTGACCACATTATCCTCTAGTGGGAACTAACACCATATCTCTTGATGTTGACCACATTATCCTCTAGTGAGAACTAACACCATATCCCCTGATGTTGACCACATCATCCTCTAGTGAGAACTAACACCATATCTCTTGATGTTGACCACATCATCCTCTAGTGGGAACTAACACCATATCCCCTGATGTTGACCACATCATCCTCTAGTGAGAACTAACACCATATCCCCTGATGTTCACCACATCATCCTCTAGTGAGAACTAACACCATATCTCCTGATGTTGACCACATCATCCTCTAGTGAGAACTAGCACCATATCCCCTGATGTTGACCACATCATCCTCTAGTGAGAACTAGCACCATATCCCCTGATGTTGACCACATTATCCTCTAGTGGGAACTAACTCTATATCCCCGACATGACTCCAAGGTGTAACAGAACTGCGGTGTTGTGGGTTTGTTTTGTTTTTGGTGTGCATATTCATTCCTGTTTGAATCACGCTACTTAGTCTTTCGCTACAAATAATATACGCTACAGTACACACCCATTCCAAAGAACCTATACGTTACAGGAGATTCCCGCTACAGAGAAGTGGAATGTATGTTTTTGCAAGAAGGTTTTGTTTTCTAGCGAGTTTTCAATATAGCGGGCATGAACATTTTGAGAAAAACGTGTTATAGTGTGTTTTTCTTGTAGGGAGTTTTCCTGGCAGACACGGTTTCAATGGTTTTATCAACAGCAGGGAGGGGGGGAGTGGCAGAGTAAAACATCAGAATGTGGGGAGGGGCAAATTAAAACAGCAGAGTGTGGGGAGTGGCAAAGTAAAACAGCAGAGTATGGGGAGTGACAAAGTAAAACAGCAGATTGTGGGGAGTGGCAAAGTAAAACAGCAGAATGTTGGGAGTGGCAAAGTAAAACAGAAGTGTGTGGGGAGTGGCAAAGTAAAACAGCAGATTGTGGGGAGTGGCAAAGTAAAACAGCAGAATGTGGGGAGTGGCAAAGTAAAACAGCAGAATGTGGGGAGTGGCAAAGTAAAACAGCAGTGTGTGGGGAGTGGCAAATTAAAACACCAGTGTGTGGGGAGTGGCAAAGTAAAAAGATTGTGGGGAGTGGCAAAGTAAAACAGCAGAGTGTGGGGAGCGGCAAATTAAAACACCAGAGTGTGGGGAGTGGCAAAGTAAAAAGATTGTGGGGAGTGGCAAAGTAAAACAGCAGAGTGTGGGGAGTGACAAAGTAAAACAGCAGAGTGTGGGGAGTGGCAAAGTAAAACAGCTTACAGTAACCCGTACATGACATATTTGCGTCATGGAGAGGGAAGGGCGGGGGGGGGGGCTAACCATAACCCACCAAGACCCTGTCCCACCTCTCCATTGGTACTCCTAGTAACAGTTTTTTTGCCTGGCTAACGGGGCAGGGATCGTTGTAGTCTCCCTGTCTGTGGAGCCAGCTAAAAAAAAATACTAAACTCTGTTCTTTCTTTTGGCATCATCCCGAGATTTGTTTTTAAAAAAAGGTCGTTGCAGCCTACTCCCAATCCAGCACGCCCATTGTGTCTCATCACCTTCACCCCACCTGCTGGAAAGAACAACCCCGATCATAGCTCCAGGAATGTAGGACAACCACAGCAATAATCACCAGAATAAACCGCCCGTCTCTTTTGGCTATTTCTCTTTAAGTTATTTTTGTGCGTTTTCCCCATGTAGCCACTTAGTTCAGCGGCGTCGTCTTTCTCCTCAACGATGTACAGTTCCCAAGCGGGCACTTGCTGAATTACTGGTCCTTTTGCCTGCTCCGCAAATAAAAAGTAGATCCTTCATTGGAGATCATTGTTTATAAACCGAGTTTCGGCCGAGCGCGGAAGAATTTCCTGAAACGATCATTTCCTAGATCAAAAGAAGCCAATGAATTAATGATCCATTTTTTGTGTGTGAGAAGTTGCAGAGAGATATACACGCGGCGAACTGAATCAATGTTGAAGGCGAAATGGGTTAAAAGGTGCTTTAATGTATATTGGGGCATTTGGTACAAAGCGTCGGTTGTAAAAGCCTAGACAATTGGTCCGAGTGTATTGGAAGGTTTCTATTGGGTTACACGAGTCCAGTGAGATTAAATGAGGAATCAGTTTGAATTGCTGATAAAAGTTATTTACATGATATGTTTGATAATTATCTCTGTATTTTATGAACATTTTTCTTTCCTTTGTATGAAAAAGATGAGACATTATTAACATTCCAATATTGATCAGTATTATGTAAATCGTTATTTAATGTATTATCAGTTTAAAGGGGGGTCGGGGGGGGGGGGAGGGGGGGCGGGAGAGGGGTTGAGGGGAGTGAAGAAGCTGCACGATTTAGCAGTTGGCGGCTCACAGCTGACATGTTAGCTCTCAGGGTTGGCGGCTCACAGCTGACATGTTAGCTCTCAGGGTTGGCGGCTCACAGCTGACATGTTAGCTCTCAGGGTTGGCAAAACATATCTGACATTTTAGCTGTCAAGGTTGTCGGCCTATAGCTGACATGGGGAGTGGCAAAGTAAAACAGCAGAATGTGGGGAGTGGCAAAGTAAAACAGCAGAATGTGGGGAGTGGCAAAGTAAAACAGCAGAGTGTGGGGAGTGGCAAATGAAAACACCAGTGTGTGGGGAGTGGCAAAGTAAAAAGATTGTGGGGAGTGGCAAAGTAAACAGCAGAGTGTGGGGGTGGCAAATTAAAACACCAGAGTGTGGGGAGTGGCAAAGTAAAAAGAATGTGGGGAGTGGCAAAGTAAAACACCAGAGTGTGGGGAGTGGCAAAGTAAAAAGATTGTGGGGAGTGGCAAGTAAAACAGCAGAGTGTGGGGAGTGGCAAATTAAAACAGTAGAGTGTGGGGAGTGGCAAAGTAAAAAGATTGTGGGGAGTGGCAAAGTAAAACAGCAGAGTGTGGGGAGTGACAAAGTAAAACAGCTTACAGTAACCCGTACATGACATATTTGCGTCATGGAGAGGGAAGGGCGGGGGGGGGGGCTAACCATAACCCACCAAGACCCTGTCCCACCTCTCCATTGGTACTCCTAGTAACAGTTTTTTTGCCTGGCTAACGGGGCAGGGATCGTTGTAGTCTCCCTGTCTGTGGAGCCAGCTAAAAAAAAACACTAAACTCTGTTCTTTCTTTTGGCATCATCCCGAGATTTGTTTTTAAAAAAAGGTCGTTGCAGCCTACTCCCAATCCAGCACGCCCATTGTGTCTCATCACCTTCACCCCACCTGCTGGAAAGAACAACTCCGATCATAGCTCCAGGAATGTAGGACAACCACAGCAATAATCACCAGAATAAACCGCCCGTCTCTTTTGGCTATTTCTCTTTAAGTTATTTTTGTGCATTTTCCCCATGTAGCCACTTAGTTCAGCGGCGTCGTCTTTCTCCTCAACGATGTACAGTTCCCAAGCGGGCACTTGCTGAATTACTGGTCCTTTTGCCTGCTCCGCAAATAAAAAGTAGATCCTTCATTGGAGATCATTGTTTATAAACCGAGTTTCGGCCGAGCGCGGAAGAATTTCCTGAAACGATCATTTCCTAGATCAAAAGAAGCCAATGAATTAATGATCCATTTTTTGTGTGTGAGAAGTTGCAGAGAGATATACACGCGGCGAACTGAATCAATGTTGAAGGCGAAATGGGTTAAAAGGTGCTTTAATGTATATTGGGGCATTTGGTACAAAGCGTCGGTTGTAAAAGCCTAGACAATTGGTCCGAGTGTATCGGAAGGTTTCTATTGGGTTACACGAGTCCAGTGAGATTAAATGAGGAATCAGTTTGAATTGCTGATAAAAGTTTATTTACATGATATGTTTGATAATTATCTCTGTATTTTATGAACATTTTTCTTTCCTTTGTATGAAAAAGATGAGACATTATTAACATTCCAATATTGATCAGTATTATGTAAATCGTTATTTAATGTATTATCAGTTTAAAGGGGGGTCGGGGGGGGGGGGAGGGGGGGCGGGAGAGGGGTTGAGGGGAGTGAAGAAGCTGCACGATTTAGCAGTTGGCGGCTCACAGCTGACATGTTAGCTCTCAGGGTTGGCAAAACATATCTGACATTTTAGCTCTCAGGGTTGTCGGCCTATAGCTGACATGTTAGCTCTCAGGGTTGGCGGCTCACAGATGACATGTTAGCTCTCAGGGTTGGTGAAACATAGCTGACATGTTAGCTCTCAAGGTTGGCGGCCCATAGCTGACGTGTTAGCTCTCAGGGTTGAGGAAACATAGCTGACATGTTAGCTCTCAGGGTTGGCGAAACATAGCTGACATGTTAGCTCTCGGGGTTGGCGAAACATAGCTGACGTGTTAGCTCTCAGGGTTGAGGAAACATAGCTGATATGTTAGCTCTCAGGGTTGGCGGCCCATAGCTGACATGTTAGTTCTCAGGGTTGGGGAAACATAGCTGACATGTTAGCTCTCAAATTTGGCGAAACATATCTGACATGTTAGTTCTCAGGGCTGGGGAAACATAGCTGACATGTTAGTTCTCAGGGCTGGGGAAACATTGCTGACATGTTAGTTCTCAGGGTTGGGGAAACATAGCTGACATGTTAGTTCTCAGGGTTGGGGAAACATAGCTGACATGTTAGTTCTCAGGGTTGGGGAAACATAGCTGACATGTTAGTTCTCAGGGTTGGGGAAACATAGCTGACATGTTAGTTCTCAGGGCTGGGGAAACATAGCTGACATGTTAGTTCTCAGGGCTGGGGAAACATAGCTGACATGTTAGTTCTCAGGGTTGGCGAAACATAGCTGACATGTTAGTTCTCAGGGTTGGGGAAACATAGCTGACATGTTAGCTCTCAAATTTGGCGAAACATAGCTGACATGTTAGTTCTCAGGGCTGAGGAAACATAGCTGACATGTTAGTTCTCAGGGCTGGGGAAACATTGCTGACATGTTAGTTCTCAGGGTTGGGGAAACATAGCTGACATGTTAGTTCTCAGGGTTGGGGAAACATAGCTGACATGTTAGTTCTCAGGGTTGGGGAAACATAGCTGACATGTTAGTTCTCAGGGTTGGGGAAACATAGGTGATATGTTAGTTCTCAGGGCTGGGGAAACATAGCTGACATGTTAGTTCTCAGGGCTGGGGAAACATAGCTGACATGTTAGTTCTCAGGGTTGGGGAAACATAGGTGATATGTTAGTTCTCAGGGCTGGGGAAACATAGCTGACATGTTAGCTCTCAGGGTTGGGGAAACATAGCTGACATGTTAGTTCTCAGGGCTGGGGAAACATAGCTGACATGTTAGTTCTCAGGGCTGAGGAAACATTGCTGATCAAGACCCTGTTCTACCTCTGTGTTGGTACCCCCAGTAACAGGCGTAACCTTGCTAACGGGGCAGGGGCGGCCATGGTCTTCCTTGCTGTGAAGTCTACCAAAGAAGTGCTGCGCACTCCACTGCTATGTTGTCCCCCTCAAGGACTTAAGAAATGGTCGCCAAAACCAGCTCCGAGGTCGACATGATGTTGTGCCTCAACATCTTCACCTCATCAAGTGTAAAAAAAAACACAGGCTCACAGTTTCCAGCGAGACTGAAGAAGAAGAAGAAAAAGAAGAAGAAGAAGAAGAAGAAGTAGTAGTAGTAGTAGTAGTAGTAGAAGAAGAAGAAGAAGAAGTAGTAATAGAAGAAGTAGTAGTAGTAGTAGTAGTAGTAGTAGAAGAAGAAGAAGTAGTAGTAGTAGTAGAAGAAGAAGAAGTAGTAGTAGTAGTAGAAGAAGAAGTAGTAGTAGTAGTAGTAGTAGTAGAAGAAGAAGAGGTAGTAGTAGTAGTAGTAGAAGAAGAAGAAGAAGACGTGGTAGTAGTAGTAGTAGTAGTAGTAGTAGTAGTAGTAGTAGTAGAGAAGAAGAAGAAGTAGTAGTATAGTAGAAGAAGAAGAAGTAGTAGTAGTAGTAGAAGAAGTAGTAGTAGTAGTAGTAGTAGTAGAAGAAGAAGAGGTAGTAGTAGTAGTAGTAGAAGAAGAAGAAGAAGACGTGGTAGTAGTAGTAGTAGTAGTAGTAGTAGTAGTAGAAGAAGAAGAAGAAGAAGTAGAAGTAGTAGTAGTAGTTGTAGTAGTAGTAGTAGCAGTAATAATAATAATAGTAGTGGTAGTAGTAGTAGTAGTAGTAGTAGTAGTAGTAGTAGTAGTAGTAGTAGTAGTAGTAGTAGTAGTAGTAGAAGAAGAAGAAAAAGAAGAAGAAGAAGAACCATATTCTCTTCCTTTCATGATGCAATGTTAGGTCATCATTTTGTTGGACTGCAATGTGGGCCAGCTTCTTATTTAATAGAACGTAGAGGGAGGACGAAAAGTCATCTTACACCCATATTAAGGAAAGTTCGGAAGAGAGGTACTGGGATCACCTGTGAGACGATCGACCTTCGCAGTGTAGGTCTAAGAATGCACTGACTGGGCTGGCTAAATGTAAGTTAAGCTGGATATCAGAACCAGCAGCTGGTCCAGATGAACTCGCATATGCCCGCTGCGTTTACTGTGTTCTTTGTTATGAAACAATGAATGTTGGGGCACTAGCTGAAGCCGTGTTTGCTGAGTGTTTCTAAATTAGTTACTCACTGTCTCCAGCCACCAGCTTCACTACCAGGCTCATTCAAACCTAAAGTTGGCAACACTGATACAGAAGCCAGTCCTGCGTATCGCTTGACTTGAGGTTTTATTGATGAATCGGACAACAATGAAGATGTTGATGACGATATTATGACCGCCGGCAGGTTTGCCCTGCCACATGGCGAGTCCATTCATACAGTGACATATATAAACATCCATTTTCTCGACAGAGATATCTCAACAGCCATCCTATCAGGTCCACATCTAAACCTAGACTGATTGCCCACTCACAGTCTCTCCCACAATTCTCTGTCACGTGTTTCTCAGCCCACGTGACGTTCTAGAAGAATCTAGACTGATCACGGGAAAAGTTCAAAAAAGAGAATCATAACAATTGCCCGTTCTGTCCGAACAACAGTTATCTCCCTATACTGCTACACAAATGATCAGCGCAGATAGACACAGGATGTTAGTTCCAACAGGCGGGGGGATTAACCTCTAGTTTCGAGAACCCGCGAGATTCAGTTCCCGTGAAAAAGGCCAAACTGCGCCTGTGTGATTATCGCCACCGTTAATCACGTAACAGGGTTGGCTAGATGAGATTACTGGATGTTGTGGCGTGGTTGCTGTCCTAGAAATCATTAACATCTCCGCACGTTGAATGTAACCGAAGCTGAGCAACTGAGTAAGTGTTTACAAGGCAGCGAGAAGTGGCAGCGAACTAGTGCGTGAGAACTCCATGTAGCAAGGAGATTTGTCATGCCTCCCCAACAGCTCTCCTGTAGGCCTCTCGGTTGTAAGCAAGACGGCCTGTTGCTGATGCATTCATTCGCAGATGATCAATGACATCCTGCAGCCATCTTCGCCGTGGTCTTCCTCTCTTTCTTCTTCCCATTATGTATCCTTTCAAGACGGTCTTCTCTGAAATTATCATGACGTTTAATGTGCCCAAAATATTTACGTTTTCTCTGTTCAATCTTCTTTACTAGCCAAACTTCTTCAGTATTAAGTTCTTTGTTTCATTGTTGTAAAATAAGCTGTGCTTGCATTTTGGGTTAGCGGCTTCTTGCCGGACGAGTCCTGAACTCTTTACATTCATGTTCTAGCGGGTTAATGTACGGGCCCTAATTCTTGTCGTGCATGACGCAAGGTAGGATCTCAGAAGAGTCAAGGGGGCCCAGGATATTGAAGTAGAACTATTCAGTACCACAGGAACTCTACTCATGGGTGACTCCTCGTGAAGGGGCGCTACAGCCCTGCTAGGTTCCCTATAAGAGGGCCCCGGACACTTGTAGTCGACTTGTTATATTTTTGACGTAACGAATTTTTCAAGGGTCACAGTTTCGTTTGAAATCTATCTTCCTTTTTTGATCTGATAGACGCGCATGCAGTGTAATCCAGTGTGCTCCACTGTGCCATTTCTCACCAACGCAGTTTGCACCAATGTTTCCACCTATGGGTCTACTGGAAGTCACCTATAGCGGATTTTCGCACCCATAGTCGTCGGATGTGATGTAAATTCACCCTCGGCTACGCTACTCGCACCGCTTTGACTGGAATAAACCCCATGCGTCAGATAACCTGAAGGCTACAGGGTACAGACGCATAAATGTGTCTGTGTGTGCAGGCTGGGCACTTGTCAAGTATCAAGTTTAATATATCAAGAAAACCTGCTACAAGCAGACACGGACATTAAGAGGCAAAACCTTATTTGCCTGTTTCAAAACACACACACACACATACACATACAGTCAGTTGCAAAAGCTAGGGCACGATTCTGTGGAGAGCCGGATAGAGCCCTAGGGTCAGTTACTATCGGGCCTCCTATGTAAACACGAAAAGTAACTCTTACACACGTACTGCTAAGTTAACAGGGCCGTGGGCGCCCCATCAACAGCTTTGCCCCCCCCCCCAGCGGTATACCCCCAGTTCTTACCCCCACCCCACCCCCACCCCTTCACAGGGCCTGCTACTGCATTGTCAGGAGATCATATTGATTAATCTCCTACTGGTCTGTTCCCACGCCACTCTCTGTGCACCTTGTGGAGCGCTCTCAGATAATCGGAAGATAGGATTGGCTGATTTCAGCTGGCCCGCACCACTCAAGTGCAAATAAACCCCGTGCCGACATTAATAAAGTATGGAGTGCATTCCTGGTTTTTTTTTCTATTTTGTTTTGTACTGGCTCACCAGGGAACATTTGTTATTTTTGTTTGTTTAGAGTTTCCTGCGTCCAAGAATTTATGCAAGATCTTCGGCGATTTAGACACAGTTATGTCTTCTCCAGGCATAATTACAATCTTACAAAGGATTCCTTGCTTGAGATTCGAAGAAAGTTTATATGTTTCTATTCGCAGAAAAGAATCATAGAAATACAGTCACTAGTCTTCCAACAACTGTAATTTGTTTTAAAAATCAAGAACAACATTACGTCTAATTATTTTTAACGTGAACCTTGTCATGAACTTGACATTTGGTTTTCTTTCAAGTCTAATTTAATCCAGCGTTTTATCGTCTCTTCTCCTTTAGTACTAAAGTGAATCAGATGAAAGTTACAAAACGTGAACCACATAAAACTTTCATTTAGTACAGAAAAAAAATGCCTCTCCTTTTTCAATATAATATACTAGCTGATTATCCAGTGTTGCCCGGTGATTTCCTGGCCGCCTTTCCCTCCTCAACTCCAAAAGAAGTCAGGTACCACTTTCTACACCTGGATGACTGGGGCGTTACATTTCATCATCATCGTCGTCAGGTGCCGTGCCGACTGGCGTTGGCTATTATGCTTCTCCAGAGTACACGATCCTTCATGCAGGCCATCAGCTCACTTGGTGATCTCCTCTCACACCATCCCGTCAGACTGTCCAGTATCATTTCTCTTGGTCTTCCTCTTGATCTTCTTCCTTCTATTTTTCCTGTTGTTATAATATTTTCAATGCCCCCTCTTCTCATTGCATGTCCTGTGAAAGTACATTGTCTCTCTCTCTTATCTTTTGACAAAGTTTTTTGTCTCTCCAGCTCTTCTCATACATTCTTCATTAGTTATTTTTGCTGTCCAGGGGATTCGCAACATTCTTCATATAAACCACATTTCTGCTGCTTCCAATGATTTTTGTGCAGACTTGCCTATTGTCCATGATTCACTTCCATATAACAAGATAGGTTCAATATAGCATTTTAGGACTCGTTTTCTAACATTCATTGATAAGGATGTGTTGGTTAATATGTTTCTCATTCTCTGAAATGCAGTCTTTGTTTGGCCTATTCTATTCCTAATTTCTGTTCTGCATTTCCCATCTGAAGTTATTACTGCTCCAAGGTATTTGAATTTCTGCACCTCCTTTAGAATAGTTCAATTTAATTGTATACTGCATGCTGGTGGATTCTGTTTCTCAGATATAACCATAGTCTCTGTCTTTTTGATGTTCGAAGTAAGGCCTTTCTGTTCACTTTCTTTGGCGACTTTATCCAAGAGATTTTGCAGGTCTTGTTGGTTCTCAGCTATCAGTACTGTGTCGTCAGCATACCGAAGGTTGTTAATATGTATCCTCCAATTTTTATGCCTGGTTCTGTGATGATTGTTCTTAGAATATTCTCGCTGTACAGAGAAAAAAGGTCTGGAGATAGTACACATCTTTGTCGCACCCCTTGTTTTATAGGCTGATATTTTCCAGTTCTATTTTCAACTCGAATTGCTGCTTCTTGCTGCCAGTATAGATGTTTTACAATCATCAGGTCTTTGCCATCTATATTGATGTCTTCAAGCATTTTAATTTCATTATGTTTCACCTTGTCGAATGTCTTGGTGTAAATCAATGAAGCATAAGTAGAGATCTTTCTGTACTTCTAAAGCTCTTTCTGTTAGTGTTCGTAAAGCATAAATGGCATTGTGTGTTCCTTTTCCTTCAACAAATCCAAACTGTTCATCTGCTATTTCCATTTTTATCTTTTTCCTTGTTCTTCTCATAATGATTCTCAGAAGTAGCTTCGTTATGTGACGTGAGAGGCTGATAGTCCTGTGGTCATCACACTCTTGTGCACCTGGTTTCTTTGGTAGTGCTATAAACGTGGATTTAATCAGGTGATTTGGTATATACCCACTGTTGTAAATGTCGTTCAGTAACTTGGTTATTATTTTTATTCCTGTCTCCTCTAGTGCCTCTATTTCTTCTATTGTTATATTATCAGGCTATATTCGCTACATTTACTGGACTGTATAAATTTATATCATTGAATCGTTTACTATTATTTGCCTGCTGTATTGGAGATGAACGCGATACATAACAGGGCAAATGAGAGATAATTATGCCAGTAGTTGTTTAACTCTAAATCTATCAACCAACATCCACGACACACGAACACTATCTTCGGTTAGACAGGAAAATGAATGAAGTCTGTCTATAGTGTAAAGTCGAAGTAAATTTAAGGTATTTAAGTATAACTACGGTATACAAATTATAAATTAATGTCCCACTATATTATTAATTTAACTCAAAACTTGATTAGAAACAACATTTTTAGTTTCCACACCAGGATCACGAATAAATAGATTCTTGGGTGAACCCACCCTTGAGCAAACAACATAAAGTTCTCCATGGGAGAAACATGGCGATCTCAAATCCATTCCGCAGTACTTAATAGATTGCCCCTGTGACTTATTGATCGTGATCGAGAAAGCAAATCTCACTGAGAGTTGCAATGTCTTAAAAGTAAGAGGGAGATCGGTCGGAATGA
This sequence comes from Achatina immaculata, assembly GCA_009760885.1. NCBI lineage: Eukaryota > Metazoa > Mollusca > Gastropoda > Stylommatophora > Achatinidae > Lissachatina > Lissachatina immaculata. Next base: position 40,275,715 of record CM019695.1, read on the forward strand.
GTGGTATCCGTGGGATAAAAACAGTTTCGCTCTCTCCCTTTCCTGTTAAGATAGTCGCTTCAATTACATTGCCCAGCATCTTCTTTACACACAGCCTTGTGCCGTTGCAAATTTTTGGCGAGTCGAGGTTCCGTAGTAAAATAATTGGAGATCTCACTTTGAGTAAAAGACAATGTGGTGGCAATCCAGCCGGATCAAGTGAGTTTAGGAACTCTGGTGGGAAATTGACGATCTCACCGGCATCTACTACGGTATCGATAGATCTGTATTCAGTGACTTCGCCTGGTAACATGGCAAGTAATTGATTGTTTATTTCGTGGATATCTTTATTTTTAGCAGCAAGAATGGCCATCTCTCGCTACATGTTCAAATTGTGATAGTTTTGGGGAAAAAGCAGGATATACTGCGTCTGTCAGCTCTGCGACGGACGACACCAGCGTACAAAAATCGGATGGCAATTTTAACTTACCAGAATACTCGGCTGCTAATCCACCTTCTCTGATCTCTAGTAGTTTGTTTGAGAACATTTTAGCACTCTCATCCTCCAGATGTACTCTCATGTTTTGTTTTAAAGTTATCTTTCACACATGTCTCCACAAAAATAAATGATTTAAACATGCGTGGATCTCATCGGCTGGTGTTGACTTTGAGATGACGGGCAGAGTTTGACGAAAGTCTCCACAGAGGAGAAGCAGAGCTCCTCCTGTCAGGTTGTCGTTTCCTCTCAGATCTCTCTGAGTGACGTAAAGGGCCTCGAGAGCTTTCTTGTGAGCCATAGTGCATTCATCCCATGCGATTAATTTACATGTCTTAAGCACCTGCTACTGACCACTTGCCTTGCTTATGCTGCAGGTAGGATTTTCCTGCCTGGCGATGTCAAGTGGCAACTGAAGTGCGGGCTGTCCTCCCTCCTTCCATTAACGTCGCCGCAATTCCTGAAGAGGCGAAGGCGAGAGCAACTTCTCCCTGGGCCCTGATTTCGGCCAGAATTAAATTAGTTAAAATGTCTTCCCTGTGCCCCCAAAAGCATCAAGAAAAATGATACCACCTTGTTGTTTCGCTACGTGATCCATGATAAGTTGATATGTTTTTTTATGAACTTGATTTAGAAGTGGCTTCTTATGCGAGACGTATGCACTCAGCCCCTCGACGTTGTAGCTCTTTTCTCGTAATCTGCGTGAAGTACGTCTTGTCCGTCTCGCACTGATGCAGGCAGGCCCATTTTCGGTAATGTTTTATTGATCATGAACCAAGAACAATGAAAGCCTTGTTGTAAGTGTCTGAACCAAACTTAATTTCTATTGTTGGATTTCCCTCCCGACTTTGGCGAGCATATACTCACTTAGGACCTCCTTATATTTTTCCCATAAAGTTTTTGGATTCGATGGACTGCATGTAACCAGTATTATAGCAAACAGGTTTCTGATAAATTCTGCGAGGGAGATCAATTCGGCTTCTCGCAATGTGTCATCCCAGTGCTGGTCTCATTCCAGTAACCCTAACTTCGGACAGGCCTCTTTAAATGTTTGGCATACCTCGCTGTTTACTCTTCTTGGCTCTGCGAAAGATCTCGGTTCTCGAAGTGAGTGAAGAAGCATCCTAAGGAAAAAGCATTCGGCTTACTGGGGTGAACTGTGTACACTCGACCCAGGGCGTCACTCGAGACTGCATCATGTCCAGGGACAGGCTGGCTATTTTTCTTCTACAGAAAACTTTCTCGATGCATTCCATGCGTAATATCGAGGTATCTCAGAAAAGAACAAAGTCCTTGCGAAAGGATCCTGCTGACACCGTTGAAAAAATGCTGCTAAGGTCGTGTTTGTGGCTGATCAACACTGTATGTACGCTGTCTGGTGTGAAATAAACTCTCTGACCATTTTCTAAATGGACGCTGAGGTGAACAATATTAGGGTGTCGTTCGTGAATCAGAAATCCTAGGATTCGCCAAACTGCCTCGTTGCTGCTAATGTACCTTCCTTACTGATACCGCATCACTTCATCGTTTGTTCTGGCGTTGGTTATGCCGAAAACATCCATATCACTGCTTTTGTTAACATACTTGCACACATATTTAATCAATTTCTCACTTTACAGTACTCCACGTTGATGTGTGCCTGAAACATTTTTGACAGCAGGAGCGAAAATCGCGCAACTCACCTATTGTCGATTTCTATTTCTGTGTTGCTTCGTATCTTTTAGCTTCCCCGTGAACCCTCCATCTACTGGAGCTCTCCGTCTATGTAGAGGATAACCGTCATGTCTGGTTTGTGTCTCTTTAATCAACTTTCTTGGGTACTTCTTGGTACACTTTCCGTCCATCATACACTGAAAGTTGGGATTGAGATCTCCACATGGTCCATAGATCATGTTCTTCGTTACCGCTGCAAAAAGTTCAGGATCTTGTGTTGGGTCAGGCAACTCAGCAGATATAACGTCATCGATTTGTGTGGGCTTAGTTTTGTCCGGCAACCAGATTAAATTGCGTGAGTGTGGCAGTCCTCGCTTTTGCTATTCAATTGTGTACATCCAGCATCTTGGCACTCCAAAGACATGGCCTTCTGTTATAACGTCAGTTAGTTTCAACTGCTTCTGGAAATCAAGTCGCGGCGCTCATTTACGTCCTCATATACGTTACAGAATCCTCCGTGTATTCGTGTACGTGTCTGTGACTGCCTGTAAACGTAGCTAGTAATATGACCAAGGCACCAAGGTTTTCTGTTTTCCCGTCAGTTGCCATAGCATCTCTCAGGTGAATATATTCCTCAACTCTCAGTTTACATTGATTTAGATGAATGTAAAGAAGACGCTCACTCTCGATCTTTGCATAAATATCAACGATGAATTGATTAAACAATTGTCTGCAGTTTACTATGTAGTTCTGTTCAGTGTCTCGAAACATTAGTCTGTATGCATAGAAATCCATGGCTGAAGCTTTCTTGCTGGTTGTTTTATCTGTTGTTGGGTTGACCTGTCCCAGATTAAAATGATATCCATATTCACCACGGGGGAACATCACTGGGTACTGTAGACATCATAAGATCGATGTGTTTCTGAAATGTGGTGCAATGAGTCGCCTGATCGTTGAAGTACGATATCCTGTGGATCAAACCCATCGCCTGATACAACCACCGGGACTTCATCCACCTGAGGAGCATTGAAGCGTCGCTCGTGGTGGCCTGCTGGTCTTCGATCTGCTCTCATGACTACTTTATATTCATCGGTTGGCATACGTTCCAATGGTGTTTTAAACGTTTTAATAAGATCATTGTGCTCATGAAACATCCATTGTAAGTTTAACACAATCTGACGTCTTGTTCCTGAGATGTAGGCGCACCTCTGGTCAGTTTCTGTTTGTTCGTTTCCAATTAAAAAAAACAGTTGTAGAAATTTTGGTGGTTGATCTGGCAGCGGAAGCAGCGATCCCGCCCTATGGTAAATCTGCCCGTGCTTCGTGGATGTTGACGGAAATCCGGGCTGTTCAACAACTGATGTGGCGCTGAACGATGTCATTTTGGAAACATGAGTTGTATTTTCTGATGGTACTCAGAAAATGCTTTGATCCTGATGTATCTCCTAATGTGTAAGGAAAAAGTTCATATGGTGGTGGTTCCAGCTGGCAGAGTTTCACTTTCTCATTTTTGCAGCAAATACCAGGAGACTGTGATGTAAACTTTTTGGCTTGACAGTAACTACAAACCATTTCCATTTTTCCGATGGTAACACTTGCATGCTGCGAGTAGTCTTATGTGGATTATAGAGGAATCCTTCCATTGCTAAGCTAACATGTTGCGCATTCCGTGATCGACTGGTCCTATCTCTCTAATCCTGTAGTCGGGCCTCACGCTTTTATACAGTCTCTGAGGCTCTAGATGTAGTAGATCTCTCCTTCATATCCTGTAGTCGGGCCTCACACTTTTGTACATTCCAGTCTCTGAGGCCCTAGATGTAGTAGTTCTCTTCATATCCTGTAGTCGGGTCTCACGCTGTTGTACAGTCTCTGAAGCTCTAGATGTAGTGGCTCTCTCATTCATATCCTGTAGTCGGGCCTCACGCTGCTGTACTGTCTCTGAGGCTCTAGATGTAGGAGCTCTCTCCTTCATATCCTGTAGTCGGGCCTCACGCTGTTGTACAGTATCTGAGGCTCTAGATGTAGCAGCTCTCTCCCGCAGCGTCGCAAGTCTTCTATTCCTCTCCTCGAGTGTTTCTTGTTTACACTGTTTCATTTTTTTTAGCCTTTGATTGCCCTCGGCCATCGCCTTAAGTGTGCATGCAGGCATCTGTGAAACAAAATTTTAAAAATGCTATGAAATCAAGCATAGAATACAATAAAAACTAATCTAAACATAATGAAAAAACAAAATTAACATTTAAAATTATGAAATATAGAATATAATACAAAGCTAATCTGTAACATAAGAAAAAAAGAACAAAATTAAAATTTCAAATTATGAAGCACTTACATCAGTGTAGAAATATAAAAATCATCACAGAGATAAAAAAAAACATTAATGAATGAATCAATTATAGAATACAATAAAAAGCTAAAATAAACATAAGAAACAACAAATTTAACATTTTAAATTATGAAGCAATTACATTCGTGTAGAAATATAGAACTTTTCACAGAAATAAAAAAAGATATTAATAAATTAATCTGTTATAGAATACAATACAAATTACAGTAAAAAGCTACTATAAACATAAGGAAATAACAAATTTAAAATCATGAAGTACTTATATCAGTGTAGAAAGCTCTTCATAGAAGTAAAAAAAATAGTAATGAATTTGGTACAAAATGAACACTGTCACTGTCGGACACACTTATAGAATCAAGTAAGAGAGCGAAATGACACTGTCACATTCCATGAAAAGATGATAAACTGGAAGACTTGCCGAATTCGCTTACCTTATATATGACCATCTAAGATTCGGGTGAGTGCTGAAAGTTTCTCAAACACCATGAGTCAAAGACCGCATTCATATCCACAACCTTCTAGAAGATTCTAGAATGCGCTTTCTGGTATGAAATAAACACTGACCATTTTCTAAATGGACGCTGAGGTGAACAACAGTAGGGTGTCTTTCGTGAACCAGAAATCTGCTCCGTATAATGTTTCTCGTTATCAGTGCCAAAGTTCAGTGGCGTATTGTTTGCATCGGTCGAATCCCCCAGCAGCCAGGCCCCCAGGGGTCCTAGGGATTATCTAACCCCCACTATGTATGCCAAGTTTGGCTGAAATTGCTCCGGGCGTTCCAGTGTGATGCTCTAACATACATATATACATATATACACACGTCCTTTTATATATATAGATAGATAGATTTCTTAGCATGGATGCATAGTGTATGTCCAAGGAGTTCAAATCTTTGGTGGACAACAACTGAATGACAGAACGCACGTCTTCCCCGAAGACATATCTGTCGCGTGGTCGAGTTATTCTCAGTTTGCTCCTTAACGACGGCGTCGCTGCTTGCTTACGTCACTGATCTGGATGCTAACAGTTGATACTACTAAGGGACTCCTATTTTACTCTTTCGGAAAATTTTACTCGCATTTTCAAACTGTAGTTTTATTCTCCCCTCCTAGATAAGTGTTCAGTGCTCATCAGTTCATAAGCACGTTTTGTTTACTGTCCCCATAACGTGCACAGGTAAAGACAACCCGCATCAAGCCAATAATGCAAGTGTCTTTATTTTCTTTACTTTGTCCACAAAGCCGAGAACAATGTGGTCATTTCATCTCTGGTTACCTTTTCCTACCATGGCTCCGCAAGCAACCAGGTACCCATTTCTATTCATGACTAACTGAAGCGCCTACGATCTCCAGTTCCAGACACCCACCTCTCTGATAGTTAAAGAGTCTACAAAAAAAATTTCTCTTGCGCCGTCTGATCAATAAATTCAGCTAAAGTTGTTGTTTCTCTGTTTAATGTTTACAAATACAATAGGGCCTGTTATTTGCTTGTTTTTTTTCCCCAAAGAAGGTCATATTACATTTCAGTTGTTGTAATAGCTGTGTCACTCTTAATACTGCTGCTACTACTACTGTTACTACTATTACTGCTTTTACTACTAGTACCACTGCTACTGTTACTACTACTACTACTACTACTACCACTACTATTACTACTGCTACCACTACTACTAATACTGCTGCTACCACTGCTGCTACTTTTACTCCTGGTGCTACTACTACTGTTAATACTACTATTGCTGCTGATACTACTACTACTACTACTACTACTACTACTACTACTACTACTACTTCTATTGCTGCTACTTCTACTACTACTATTATTACTACTACTGTTTCTACCATTGCTATTATTATTAGTGCTGTTACTATTACTAATACTATTAATACTGCTATTCTTACTACTATTACTACTACTGTTACTAATACTATTACTACTACTATTCTTACTACTACTACTACTATTTATGCTGATACTACTATAAAATCAACCGCTATGTTGCAGCTACTATATCACCTACTAAAACTACATCTGCTACTACTACTACCTGTACTGCGACTGCTACTACGAATATCACCTTTATCACCACCACCACCACTCTTAATTCCACTACTACTACTTTTGTTACTAATACAACAGCTACTGCTACTATTTATTTTTACTATCTCTACTACTTTTTTTTTCTTCAAGTCCTTAAAAATGCCAGACAACCAGTTTTTTTTATGTCTCGTAACAATCCACAATGACCACCATGTTTAGATTAAATAAAAAGTCACCAAAAAAAAATCTCATAACATCTCCTTCATCTCCAGACCTGGCCAATTCCTAACGTCGTATTTCATCACGAAGGACGTATTTCATCGCATGGAATCCGTTCTACAAAGCACTCCCCATTAGTCTATCATACTCTCAGAAAATGAATGTAACGTAAGAGTTCGCTCTAACCATTCTATCGGTGAGAATACTGGACCTTCTCTGTCACTGATGTATCCTTTCGCAGTATCTGTCCTTCACTTCCGTTGGGAGTTTCATTTGATGCAGATAAAGGCGCTGACGTTAATATTTGATATTCGAAACCTAGTTTTCCTGCGCAGTGAAATTTAGTCCGCAGTGTAAAACACAATATTAATACCGTAAGCCCTTGCTACTGTTTATTGAATCAAACATTAACTTTGTTAATTCAAGCAAAGACCCTACTGAATCTGTCATTTATATGACAAATTTCCGTATTTCAGATATTCGATCATATTCGTCCACATGATCGCATCACAAATGAACTTTTTTTTTTAATCAGGCCAGCCAGATATGTACCGAATACCAATTTTTAAGTATTCGATCAAATACGGATACTGTGTCTTCTGATCGTTCGAATACGAAATTGCAGACTCGTTGATCAGTATCGTTAAAATTATTTAAAAGTTGTATTTCAAACGTAGTTTAAAATATTCTTCTTCTTCTTCTTCTTTTCTGCTTCTTCTCTTTCATAAAAGAAACTATTGCTATAAATAATAACAAACTAGTTATATTTTGAAAATGCTTATTCTACTTAGTTTTAGGTGCAATAACTTAATATTCATAATAATTACAACATTATTTTAACTTTAATTAATACTTAGAAGTTCACATATTTTATTTACTACAAGACGTTTAAAAATAAAAACATACATCTAAAAAAAAACTACTTTGTTTCCCCCCCCCCCCCCCCCCCCCGTTTTTAGCCATTTAAATATTCACCTGAATGTGAGTCTATGTTAGTAGCCGGTCTCAAAATTCGAATCGAATATTCGGTCTGTCTCCAACCGGACCACAGAAGATTATCAAGACTGATGTCGAATTCGCACACAATGCATGTTGGAACATAACAAGAATCTTAGAGTAGATATCAGATATCTAAATATGTTTTTCTGACAACAATTATCGAGGAAAGACGCTGGCGATGGTTGGGACATGTGCTCCGAATGACTGACAACTCACTACCAAAAATAGCACTAAGATGGACACCACAGGGGAACAGAAGTAAGGGCAGACCAAAAGAGACACGGAGAAGAACAACAGAAAGGATGTTGAGCAATAGAGGGCTCACCTGGGCAAGAGCAGAAAAAAAGGCGAAGGACAGGCATTTGTGGAAAACCCTTGCGGAAGCCCCATGTGCCCTGGGCACTTAAGGTTCAGATATATATATATATATATATATAATATATATATATATATATATATATATATATATATATATAAAGGTGCCTCTTTTGTTCATTTTGGAACGTTAAGATAATCAGCTTCGCCCCTGAAACTCCGATATGACGTATCTGTTTAAGACAATGTTCATGACGTCATGGAATGCCACAAATTCCTGTTTTTTAAGCCATACAAACATTAAAAAAAAATAAAACGGCTGCAACAACTTCATTACGCTCTATCATTTCAATTACGTGTCAGTTCACATCTTAATCACGCTGTCCACAACAACAACAGCCACGTAAGCACTTCACCGCCAGCCTCTTCACCAAAAGCCATTAACCCCTTGAATCCGGTTCACCAACCATTAACCCCCTCGAACAACACAGTCCTAATCAGTCCATTATTTCTTTATAACCCGATCCGTAGATGGGGCCTCTCTTTCTCGATCGCGTCGCTCCTTCAGCGTTTAATGGGATGTGAGCTGGTGCATACAGTAAAATGTCAAGCAAACAGGAAACAAAAAAGAAGAAGAAAACTTCTCGTTCTAGTGGGAGAAGCTTGATTAAGTATAGTTCCATGAGATTATAAAAGCTCTCGTGACTGAAATAACAGCTAAATTAATCTACAAATTTATAGACTCGACGCTCGTGAAGGTATAGTTTTTGCTCCAAGGAAAAATGTACCCAAACTGTATTCAGCCGGTTCAATCTTTATCTATTTTTATCCCTCTTTTACACCTTTTTTTTATCTTATCTATTCATTTACGTCTCTTTCTCTTACTATTCATGAATAACGGTGCGATGATGAACTCTATAATAGCTGCCGTAAAATGGAATTATGAAACGCAGGTTTATAAGGTGAGTTGGTGCAGTTTCACATTAAGGTTAAAAATAAAATAAAAAAATAATAGAAAATTAGGACAGCGTGTATTTACTGTGTATCTTTTATGTTGTCCTCGAAAAAGGCATTTTGCCGAAATATTACTTCTTTGTCTATTTTCTGTCTTTTTATTTGTCTTCCTTATTTAATCTATTATGCTTTTCTGTGAAAGTGCTCATTCATCCTCGGCTGATATAGTTCACTTAATATTTGTTCTCATTTGCTTTTAGTTGAAGAACCACTTGTCGGTAGAGCTTGAAAAGCATTCTTTGAAATAAAGAAATGGAAAGTGGAGGTTAAGAATAACTATGAACTAGTTGTTTTTTTTTCCTATTTCTGTTGGAGCTGTGAACTTTTGTTCTTTACAGCTGATGCTGTGCTGTTGTTGTTGCTGCTGCTACTTTTGTTGTTGTTGTTGCTGCTGCTGCTGCTGCTGTTATTGTTGTTGTTGCTGCTGTTGTTGTTTTAATTGTTATTGATGTTTCTGGCGTTATTGTTGTTGCTGCTGCTACTGTTATTGCTGATACTGTTGCTGCTACTGTTGTTGTTGCTGCTGTTGCTGTTTATGTTGGTCCTATTTTTGTTGCTGTTTCTATTGTTTTTTATGTTGCTGTTGTTGCTGCTGCTACTGTTGTTGTTGCTGCTAATGTTGTTGTTGTTGTTTTGTTGCTGTTATTTTTGTTGCTGCTGTACTGTTGTTGTTGCTGCTGCTGTTATTGTTGTTGGTGATGTCTCTGCTGTTATTGTTGTTACTGCTGCTATTGCTGTTCTGCTGTTGTTGCTGTTGTTGTTGCTATTGTTGCTGCTGTTGCTGTTGTCGTTGTTGCTGTTGCTGGTGTTGCTATTGTTGTTGCTGCTGCTGTTGTTGTTGCTGCTGCTATTATTGTTGCTATTGTTATTGCTGCTGCTGTTGTTGTTGATATTGTTATTGCTGTTGTTGTTGCTGCTGTTTCAGCTGTTATTATTGTTGCTGCTGCTATTGTTGTTGCTGTTGCTGTTGTTATTTCTGTTGGTGTTGCTGTTGTAGATGTTGCTGCTGTTGTTGTTGGTGTAGCTCAGGAATAAGGTCAGAACTGGGAGAGATAAAAGTAGATTGTACTGATGTATATGAAAATCCAGAATAGACATGAAAAACAATGAGCTTCTTAGCAGCCTCCACTACCATGGCTAGCTCAACTTCGTTCGACAGGCTATAAGAGAACATCAGTCTGTTACAAACAGTAAAATGTAAGAGCCAGAACAGGGTCTTGGCCAGCTGTGGGTCTCAGACCTCAGATACTGAGCCGCCAGTCTGGGATGGCCATCTTTTCTTCTCCTCCTTTTCCTTCTTCTTCTTATTCTCCTCCTCCCTCTTCTTTTCTTCTTCTTCTTCTTCTTCCTCTCCTCTTTCTCCTTTTCTTCTTCTTCTTCTTCTTCTTCTTCTTCATTTTCTCTTCTTCTCTTTCTCCTCTTTCTTCTTCTCTTCTTCTTCTCTTCTTCTTCTCTTCTCTCCTCTTTCTCCTTCTTCTTCTTCTTCTCCTCTTTCTCCTCCTTCTCGTCTTCTTCTTCTTCTCGTCTCCTCCTTCTTCTTCTCCTCCTTCTTTTTCTCTTCTTCTTCTTCTCCTTCTTCTTCTCCTCCTCCTTCTTCTTCTCCTCCTCCTTCTTCTTCTCCTCTTTCTCCTCCTCCTTCTTTTTCTCTTCTTCTTCTTCTCCTCCTCCTTCTTATTCTCCTCTTTCTCCACCTCCTTCTTCTTCTCCTCCTCCTCCTTCTTCTCCTCTTTCTCCTCCTCCTTCTTTTTCTCTTCTTCTTCTTCTCCTCCTTCTTCTTATTCTCCTCTTTCTCCTCCTCCTTCTTCTTCTCTTCTTTCTCCTCCTCCTTCTTCTTCTCCTCTTTCTCCTCCTTCTTCTTTTTCTCTTCTTCTTCTTCTCCTCCTCCTTCTTCTTCTCCTCATTCTCTTCCTCCTCCTTCTTCTCCTCCTCCTTCTTCTTCTCCTCTTTCTCCTCCTCCTTCTTCTTCTCCTCCTCCTTCTTCTTCTCTTCTTTCTCCTCCTCCTTCTTCTTATCTTCTTTCTCCTCCTCCTTCCTCTTCTCCTCTTTCTCCTCCTGCTTCTTCTTCTCCTCTTCTTCTCCTCTTTCTCCTCCTCCTTCTTCTTCTCTTCTTTCTCCTCCTCCTTCTTCTTCTCCTCTTTCTCCTCCTCCTCCTTTTTCTCTTCTTCTTCTTCTCCTCCTTCATCTTCTTCTCCTCTTTCTCCTCCTCCTTCTTCTTCTCTTCTTTCTCCTCCTCCTTCTTCTTCTCCTCTTTCTCCTCCTTCTTCTTTTTCTCTTCTTCTTCTTCTTCTTCTTCTCCCTCCTCCTTCTTCTTCTCCTCCTCTTCTTCTCCTCCTCCTTCTTCTTCTCCTCCTCCTTCTTCTTCTCCTCCTCCTTCTTCTTCTCCTCCTCCTTCTTCTTCTTCTCCTCCTCCTTCTTCTTCTCCTCCTCCTCCTTCTTCTTCTCCTCTTTCTCCTCCTCCTTCTCCTCCTCTTTCTTCTTCTCTTCTTTCTCCTCCTCCTTCTTCTTCTCTTCTTTCTCCTTCTCCTTCTTCTTCTCCTCTTTCTCCTCCTTCTTCTTTTTCTCTTCTTCTTCTTCTTCTCCTCCTTCTCTTTCTCCTCCTCCTTCTTCTTCTCCTCTTTCTCCTCCTTCTTTTTCTCTTCTTCTTCTTATTCTACTAATCTTTTCTCCAACATCTTCTTCTTCTTCACCTACTTCTTCTTCCCCTCTTCCTCCTCCTTTTTCTACTTCTTCTTTTTCTTCCTGTCCTTCTCCTTCTTTTTCTTCTCCTTCTCCTTCTTCTTTTTTCTGCTCCTCCTCCTTTTTCTTCTTCTTCTCATCCTCCTTTTTTTTCTCCTCCTCCTCCTTTTCTTCCCCCTTCTTCTTCTTCTTCTGCTCCTCCT